>WURV02207099.1:0-11275 GCA_011762755.2 Epimenia babai
CGTCTCTAAAATGGGTAGATACTCGATATTATCCTTGGCGGGGTGATATGTGAGTATCGAAGGTATTGTATATGCGCCGAATAGCTGCCAAAAACATTTGATTGTAAACCGCATCTGAGAGCCTTTCTTGGCTGATAGTTGCGGTTTATAAATGTTGTACTTTTCCCTTTTTTATACTGACTGAGCTATACCTCAACGGAGTGGTGCAGTAAAATCTAAAATCTGAAAAAGACACCCATAGACTCCCCGCCGGATTTGCGATTGGCCTACCTGCGCCTACCTACATAGCTGCCATCCTTGCAACTCATATTTTACGAAGCTGTAAGCTGCATAACGTCAACTTTAACGTGCGGGATACAATCCCTACGTCATTTCACTTTGTTTACTTACGTTAATAAGGAAACAGAGTAAATATTTAAATGAATGATAAATACAACAGTAGAGTGACGGTCAGAAAGGAAGGCGTCAGTTCATTTGACTTCGTGTTCATTTATAGTTAAACATTATACACCGTCGATAACTTAGGTCAAAGATTTCAAGAGATTTGGTATTAGCTTCAGCGCGAAAACTCGCCGCAATACGCGTTTTTAGAAATTCCTGTGAATACTTCTTGTTACGGAAGTTTCACATTATTGCGTCGTGTATAGCATAGAAAATACTCACATCTGATAATATTTAAACATCCAATTGCTTTAGATGCCCCGTGTTTTTCGATCGACATCGATCACACAATGTAAATCGTCATGCATTGAAGATTTCTGAATTCAGAAGTTTGTCCCGCGTCTTATAGAGATAACAATAACCGTTTAGTGGTTTTAATCGCAGAATAACCCTTTGTTGTCGTCCGTCAACGCTAACTTTATTAACTACCCAGTCTATAATTGCTTGTTAAAATATATCCGATGTATGTCGCTGGCATTTTGCATCGTAGATGAGTTCCAGAGGGGATGCACATTGACCGTATTCGTAGACCTACCCTAGACCAAAAGGAAAACATTATTCACGCATTACTGTTAGAAAGTGTATTCCAAATGACAGATGCTGGCCTATCCACAAAATTCATATAAACATTTTTATCATGGCGGCATTTCTATACTGAACTTAACAGAAGGCAAGAGCCTGATATATGATGTTGATGGTTTCATTATACATTTATAAATTTACCGGAAGTAACTTCCGTCGCAATTAGCTTACTGGTTCGATCGTTGGACGTGAATCCAGAAGACCCTCGATCGATTACCAGTGTCCTACCTGTGCCTCAATCGATTACCAGTGTCCTACCTGTGCGTCGATCGATTACTAGTGTCCTACCTGTGCCTCGATCGATTACCAGTGTCCTACCTGTGCCTCGATCGATTACCAGTGTCCTACCTGTGCCTCGATCGATTACCAGTGTCTTACCTGTGCCTTGATCGATTACCAGTGTCCTACCTGTGCCTCGATCGATTACCAGTGCCCTACCTGTGACATTATTCGAGTAAAAACGCCCGACAAACCCAGTCTGGATATGCCTCTGAACGCGGTTATGCAAGGTCGCCTTCCATCTGACGTGGCCGTGTTTCAGATGTTTTCTGAATGGTCTCTATGGCGCCTACCGCTCGTTATCTCATCGTACATGATCATCAACTTATCGATGATATAAAATTTAGATTTATCTGAAGGATACTGGTAGGGCTTTTGAATCAGTTACTCGATTGGATGAAGGTCAACTGTCTGCCAAGACACGGTGAGATTTTTTACGACGGTGTTATGCCCAACCCCTTACAACCGAGTCCTATCCGCTGTCGTGTTGCTGTCGCGTTGCCGGCGCCAGTGACGTGGTGGTTATCAGCTCTGCCTTCCATGCAAGAGGTTGCAGTTCGAACCAGCATAAAACAGTAATTTTTTCCCGCGCCTTCCACAATAGGAAAATGAGCAAGATTTTCGTGCTTGAATATTGAAAAAGATTTGTCGTGGAATGGTTTATTATGAAAAATATCTTAGGGATGTAACAGGGCAATGTTGTACGTAAGACCGACATTTAATTATAAAGTAGCACCAAAACATCGCCTTTAACTTAACCTTTTAGGTTCATAAAGGATCAAGAATGTGATACACAACGATTACCTTTGTAATCAGTCGATTTAAAACTAACTTATAAGCAACCTCAGTGTAAATCTGTCTTAATATTTCAGCTAAAAAATTCCACGCGTTTCGGGCATTTTCTGTAGTCGAATAACACCGAATTTACCAATACGTGTACCACGGTGTCTTGTAAGTTATTCACAATTTCGCCGATTATTCCGCGAGTGTACTCGACTAACGCGTAATTATACCCAAATGATGGCCGTATCGCGCCCATTAAAATTTTTATTGCCCGAGGGAATACATAAACCTTCACCTTGAATATACTCGAAATAAATATTAATTGCATTTTATAAATTAGCCACAAAATAGTCCATGACATAGATACAAATAGGTGCTACTAATGTATGACCCTGTAACGTGTTAAACGTGATTTTCGCGAAATTCTAAATATGTGACTAATTAGCTAGCTTTAATAACTGTCGAGTGCTGAATGAATAAATTACTCAGTTCGTGCCTCGATGTGACCGATACGTGTCAGTTTTCGGATAACGAGATCTGAAAAGTAAATGATTTTAATTTTTCACGCCAAAAAAGGGTAGGTACGTACATCGTCCAAATTGCTTGAATTCGCGACTGTCGAAAGAACGCTTGCTGTCCTTGGCGGGTGGTAAAATATTCATTAGATGAGAGGAATGTCGGGTATATTGATCGGTGAGTAGATGAATGCATGGATCGATGATAACCACGTGATTTCAAGTGCATTTTATAGTACATCGCTTCCAACCGCAGTAGAAATGTTACGGCTAACGATTCATGTTGTAAAAATGGGTGAAAAAAATAGAGAAACAGAAAATAACAGAGAATGTCGAAAATATTTTCGTGAAACACAGATTTTGAACTTAACTGAAATGACACAATGAAATGGTGTGAGCGTATTTCATTCAGCAGATTAATGCGAATCAATCATACGAGAATGTTTGATTTTTAGAAGTAAGGCGTTCGCTATTGACGATAACCAAGACCATGTTAAAATACTTTGATGCTTTAGTGTTTCTGATTCGTTGCCTAATGGATGTGAGAATTGAAATGTGCGACGATGCTGTGTTAGAGCTTTTGTAATGTGAGTAATAGGATCTTAAATTGCATTTTAAAGTGGGCGCTTCAGCAATGTAAAAAAACAAGAGCAGAAGTGACGCGCTGAAAGCGGGTTTAGATGTCAGTGGACGGACCGCGTTGTTACAGCGGTTTTGGTGGCGGTGAACGTCGCAGGAAGTAAAACTGAATAAAGGATATTGACGATGATCTACTTGTGAAGTTAATGGAAGTCTACTCTAAGGTTTTACATCGATCTTACTTGAGATATTTAGAACGACTTTTCCAAAATGAATATCTACAAAATTTGCATACACTCGAAATGTTGATGGACGGACGCATGAAGGGATGGAGGGACGGATGGATGAATAGATGGGTAGATGGACAGATGGAAGTACGCAAGGATAAAGGACAGGAAAAAGGAAGGATGAATAGAGAAATGGATGGTGGAAGAATTTCAGGCAGGAAGGAATTCAAAACTGAATGTTTCTGGGCCTTAGTTTCTTGTATTTGTATGCGTACATCACTCAAACGCATCTCCGTGGAAAAGTCGTTTCTCAAGACATCTCAGGCGAATTCCCGGGGGCGTGTCATGTCTTGACAGGTAGTTCCACTGATATCGGATAATTTTGAACCACGGGACAGCGCTTGTCACCCGTGAATATGTCGTTGATTGACGCAGTCTGAACCTCATTGTTAAGTTTTTCGTCAAAATTTGCGATTTCAATATCGATTCAATGTATAGTGAATAAACCGTGTGTATGAAATGATACAAAATTAGTTTTATTACGGTGTATTTATTCCCCAAAGTTTCGAAAACACGTGGGTAAAACCGCTGAATAGCTGATGCGGGCACTGTGATGTAATCGCTTATCTAATTATAGTGCTATATTATTAACAATTATGTAAATGTACAGTATATTATTAGGATTTTATGGTTTATTTGCCGATTTTATAATCGCATTTGTAATCTTTCAATAAATGTAGTTTTGTATCACCCTGTCTATTTAGTTAGTAAGCAATAAGCTGATTAGCTGAGGCAGTCGCTGTGTAGGCCATCCTTGGCCGTTTCCAGCGTTTGCCTATATAGTTACCATCACAAACAAAACAAACTCGTTAAAAACTCACCGAGTCCTGGGCAGACAGTTGGCCATCGTCCATTCACGCCACTCGTTCCTTCCTAACACCTACAGACAGCAGACAGTTGGCTATCGTCCTTTCACGCCACTCGTTCCTAACACCTGTAGACAGCCTACACATGTCGCACTCTCAGCTAAGTCTGTGATAGTCGATGAGTATTTACGATGGGATGACGAGATAGCGGAGAGGTAAGCCCTATAGAGATCATGAAGAGAGCATCTGAATAACAGTCACGTGAGAGGGAAGGAGCCCTTACGTAACTAGATGGCGAAGGCTACGCTGACCCCCATGGAGAGAGAGGGTTTATGACGTCTTGGCCTGAGCCTCGTGGAGAGACAGGGTTTTTGACGTCTTTGCCTGAGCCACATGGAGAGACAGGGTTTATGACGTCTTTGCCTGAGCTTCATGGAGAGACAGGGTTTATGACGCCTTTGCCTGAGCTTCATGGAGAGCCACGGTTTATGACGTCTTTGCCTGAGCCTCATGGACAGACAGAGTTTATGACGTCTTTGCCTGAGCCTCATGGAGAGACAGGGTTTATGACGTCCTTGCCTGAGCCTCGTGAAGAGACAAGGTTTATGACGTCTTTGCCTGAGCACCATGGAGAGACAGGGTTTATGACGTCTTTGACCGAAAAACGCCACAGCTTGGATGCTGGCAAGGGGGAATCAATTCTGGGTCTTCCTGTTCCATGCCCAACAATCGAACCACTACACTGACTGCCCCCTCACGACCCAGTATAACGCGAGGACTTGATGAATGTTTTATAATAAGTGAGGTGCCATGCTTTAAAGAGAGTACAGTTATGTGAACTAGATGAGACATAAATATTACACCCTGACGGGAATTTGAGGTTGAGATCTAAAGAAAATAAAATAAGGCGCATTATAATTAGATCGGCTTTATCAAATAAAAGCGGTTAGTCGCCTAAACACAATCGACATTTGATCGATCGCGTGTAAAATATTGTGAATGATTCACGCATCGTTGACGATCCTCTTGACTCCTACGGTAAAGATTACGCCCCCACCCCACACGCTACAGTGATAGATTTACTTGTTAGATAGCTGCCTCGATATACATCTGATTCTCAACATTTCCGGTACATTTAAATAACGTTCGTGTGGATTTCATTAAAAATCACCTAGCGATATATGTCTGCTATACTTTTCTATTAATTGCCCCGTCACAAAATCACGCTTTCGACCCAGAATTATTCCGGAATTCTATTGAAAAATGATATACTGTATCGGATCGTCGATATTGAAGTATCTTACATATAACTACACACACATCAGGCACGTCCGTACGCGCGCGAGCACACGCACATACATTGACGCGCTCGCACGCACGCTGACATGCGCTTACATGCGTGTACACATACGCGAACGTGTAAAGCCACGGTTACTCTGACACGCACGCAGAAACTCTGACACGCACGCATGTTGACACGCGCAAACGTATATACATGAAAATATATCTATTCATATCTGATATCTAGGCTCACTAATGTTCGAATTTATCCATGGTATACCGAGTTCGATTTTGAACCTTATTTCTTGTGTTTCTAGTTAATCATAGTAACCATAAATTTGTAAGGTGTCTTTGATAGCCATGTCTTAAAAGGGCACTATAAATTAATAAAAATTCATTTTATTTCATACGTAGACATGAGGGCCGCATTCAACGAAAATAATTAGCATGGCCGTGGGCCGCTCTTGCGGAAAAAATGGGCCGCTATTTCCAAATGTCGTCTCCGTCGTATTCTAGCTGGCACAGAAAACTCTGAATGTTATCTATAGGAGCCGTAAATGGTTAGATGCACGCATATAATGAAATTTGCCTTGTGTGTACGGTAAGCCGGTACTGACATTTGTGGTGCGTGTATAGAAATATAGAAATTATCTCGATTATTATAATAATTATGATAATCGAAGTCATTTCTGTTGCATCACTAATATTTATTACATTAATGGCCTAATCATGCACGAGTCGAACTTTATAATAGTTTTTGCAATGTAGAATACGTACATGTAGGCCTATGTACACGCGTCTTGATAATAATTATGAGAAATGTCATTTTGAGCAAGTCAACAACCATATGTAAAGTGTAAAATGGCGACATTTTTGCAGTATTTTGCCGTTGCAATGGTGGTTTGCCGCGGGAAGAGAAGACCGGTCTTCATCGTTTAATAAAACGTGATGCGGTTAGTCTGTGATATATATAGCATGAATTTTTTTATATGAGATAGGAGGTATCTTCAAGGTTTAATTCAAATAACGCGTATAGTTCAACAAATTCACGCGATTATATCGAGTGAGGACCTGATAATGAAGAAACCGCGCGACGCGAGCGTGCGGAGTTATAGCGGCTCGAGGAACAGTGGTGAGATGCAAACAGACGAGCGGTACCGCCTCAAGAGACAGCGCAATCAGCATTCTACCGAATCTATCATCACCACGCCGCAAGGGCTAGCCAGAGTCTAATGGAAAGACAGTGTGTTAGGCGACCCTTTACAGTTCTGGTTATTAGCGTGCTAGATCCCGTGGTATCATGTAAGCTCCGATTAGTTAGTTTGAAGAGACACTATAAATACATTTATGATAATGATGAAATTTGGTTATTGTAAAACTGCCGAAAGACATTTAATTTTCTGCTGAAAAAGCTCTGGACAAATTCTGTGGGATTCCATAAGTATAGTGGTATGTTTACGCTCCCATACCTTTAACACTTATCAAGATTGCCGTCACTTCGTTAGTAAATTATATCACCAGGCATGCGACGCGGAATTCCCGCCAGACTCCGACGGTAATAAACATACATTTTGCCTACCCCGATCTCCGAACAATCTTAATGTCCTGGGAGTGCGTTACGTCTCGGACGCTGACAAAACCATCATCATCGACAGACACAACACGTTGCGGTCAGGCGTTAGTCCGACCGCAACCGATATGGAGAAAGCGGTAAGAACGACAGATTTACAAATCTGTTCTAATTAAATATAAACACAGTTACAGAATTAATCAAAGGTTGGTTATTATATTATAGATAAATACAACAAATTTGATATCTGCCAGTGCGGCCTCTAGAATAGAGAGTGGAGGATTCGTGAGTTTATCTGGACACCAGCTGTTTAAAAAATATATATCCAAAGATATCGCATGATCCAAGAGGTGAATAGAATCGATACTAGCGGACCAATTGTACAGCAGGAGACGGGAGGTAGGTCAATGCTCTGATAAACGTGGTCGTTGGATAGTTTTAATCCATTTCACTACTTCTGTTGCGTCGTCCATTTTTGAATAAACGGCACATTACTCTCGTATTCTCTCGGGTCGTGATGCACTTTCAGGGATGGTCCGGTATTGTCACGGAGTGTCTGTTGCCGTGTTAGACGTCTCGTAATTTTTTTAAAAATAACAAATCGCAAGAACTCACTATCAATTGGTCGATAAATGTTTTATTTCTTCTTCCTTATATTCCCGTAATACTCGATCAGATATGATATTGAAATAGCATTAAGGGTTTCTATGTTTCCTTAAGCATTAACGGTTTCTATGCTTCCTTAAATCACATTGGATAAATAACAGCGTCGTCGTGGCGTTGATGTGTGATCGCAGGTCTGGGATGAACGACTAGCGGCTGTGGCCCAGGCTTGGGCGGAGCAGTGTGAACCAGCGCATGATCGGAACCGGTTTGTCAAAGGTATGGCAAAGGTCGACTGGCACCGACATAGCTTAAACTGCGGGGATTTCCCATCTGTGATAAATGATGCTAACTATGCCCAGCAACGTGTTGATGACCAGTTTTGCTGCCATTAATACGGTCCAACAGTGACCCACTCATCAGTTAAATTACGAGAGATTTTAAGGTCCGTCACAATTTTTATCTGATTTTTAGCGGAGTATACATAACACAACTAACGGTAAAATATTTAACTCGTGATTCCGCGGCCAACACTTTTGATGAAAAACCCTCCACGCGGCTCGAATGCTGCAATTTCCCTTGTGATTGATATAATCTACATAGTGTGGGATAACAAGAAAAATACGGTAGCACATTTTATGTTTTTTATTTGTATAGAATAACACGGCTACCTTACCTTAGTTCGTCATAATGCAGGATGCTAAATACAGAACATAATATGGCCTTGTATTCAGTTTGTGGAGCACCGCTCTATTAGACTATATTCTTCCCGTGTATTTTCCCCTTAAATACCCACGTTTACTGGATTGATAACTGTTACTTATTATAACCGACGTGCGTATTGATATTATAACGTTTACTTAAAAAATAGAGTACAAACCCGAAAAACACGTATATTACTTAGGTGCAATGCTTTATTTCTTTGTATCCTATATTGTATCCTCGTGTTCCTTATAATAATAATCCTATATGCAGTATGTCATTCTAATATGTACTAATGTATAAGAAATGAGATTGTATAAGATCTGTTATTCTTAGCAAGAAGCCAATGAACTGGCCTGTTTTAAAATGGGCGAATCGTAGGTGCTGTTGCATAGAGAGATAAGCAGGGGAGGAAACTTCGACAACAGCTCAGTATGATGCGTTTTATGGTGGGCGTGTTTGCCAACTAAAATCGGAGAGTAAAGGGGGCAACCCAATTAATTATTTGGAACATTATAATATTCAACCGACGGTTAACAACTAGTCGGTTTCATCCGGGAACTTCCTAATTTTCTACCCGGGCCACCATTTCTCCCGTCTCTGTGACCATGCCGCCACCCGTTGCCAGAGTACGGCGTCGAACCCGGCCAGAATGTCGCCGCCGGTTACGCTACGTGGCTCGACGCAATCAACGCCTGGTACGACGAAGTCAACGATTTCACGTACGGAACTGGCTCGAACAATGGCAAACCCGTCGGTCATTACACACAGGTATCGTTGACTATTACTATTAGTCTATATTTACGTCGTTTTATTTCGAAATCATATATGTGGTTTATATTTTCCAACAATAGTTTTAAACCGTAGGCCGTCTTTATCACTGTACTACACGAAATTGCTTTACACAATATTTTACTTTTGAATGAGTACGACAATCACGCGGAAAAATTCGACTTTCTACATTTGCTTGGCAGATGGTGCAGCGAGGGGTTGCCAAGATAGGCTGTGGATATGCGACGTGCAACGCGACAATCGCGAAGAGATACGTCTGCAACTACCTCGAGCAGTAAGCTTTTAAATTTCAAATTTATATTATGAATTTATTATTAATGAAGTCATGCACTTTGCGGAGACATTTCGTCTATTAAACTGGTGAGCAAAGCCCTATTGAGTAACTTACCTTTTCGCTTTAAATGTCGTCTGCGAACATTGAACGGAATTATTTCCTGACTATCTCTCCATCTCTCCCTCTCCCTCTCTCTCACTTTCTCTCTCTCTCTCTTCATTTATTTAAAGATATATTGAGAGCACTGCGTTCTCTGCTTTCGCAACGCACTATAATGAATTTATAACACTATAACATAACTCATTTCTCACCACAATGCCCCCACAGAACGAAAGACAATACTCCGGAAATTTTCGAACAGATCAACTAGCCTACTAGACACTCCGAAAGTATCTTCTACTTTGCTCTGCTGTGCCTTACTCAAGAAACTTTTAAGCCGTACCTAACGATACTACCCGCGTTATGTTATTAGGAATTTTGACGAAGTTCGACCGTATACCAGCGGTGTCAAGTGTTCTGCCTGTAACTCGTCATGTGACCTGCCAACGGGCCTCTGTGGTTAGTTACCTGCGGACCTTAACTATGTACAACATTGTCTTGTTAAATCCCTAAAATATTTTTATAATTACCCATTTAACGACAAATCTTTCTCGGTATTCAAGCACGAAAATCTTACTGCATAATGCGCGAGAAAAAATCTGTACTGGTTTCAACTCGCAACTTCGGAAGACAGCGCTTCTAACCACTGTACCATTTGCGCCAACAAAGCTTTTTCGTGTATTATTTCTGTAGTATTATTTTATTTGCTTGTTTACACTTTAGAATTGGCATCCATTTACAGATTGCGACGGGCTGTATTGTTTCAACGGCGGCACTAAAGACGTAAACGCTTGCTCGTGCCAGTGTCCGACCTCGCACTACGGGAGGGACTGTCTCAAATGTTTGTGCAAATAGAGGACGACTGTAGACCTTAATTGGTAGACTTGCTTGTAGGCTTCATCCTCTTTACGTTAATGTAGAACAATGCAGACTATAGTGTAGTCTTTGCTGAAGACTGCTGTAAAAGTCCAGTGCATCTTGTAGTCTTTGCTGCAGACCGCTGTAAAAGTCCGGTGCATTTTGTAGTCTTTGCTGAAGACCGCTGTAAAAGTCCGGTGCATTTTGTATTCTTTGCTGAAGACCGCTGTAAAAGTCCGGTGCACCTTGTAGTCTTTGCTGAAGACTGCTGTAAAAGTCCGGTGCATCTTGTAATCTTTGTTGAAGACACTGTGAAAGTCCGGTGCATCTTTTACTCTATTCTATTGTAGAGTAGCCCTGGTGTACATTCTGCTGTTGCAATACAGTAGAAACGTCAGCACTCTCATGCTGCATCTTCAGCGAGTTTCTCGTCGATTGCATACGTTTGTAATATGGGTCGATGTTGATGGCGTTAAATGCCTGAATGCTGAGAGCATTGCATAGATGCCCTGAATAGTTGTCGCTAACGCTAGTAATATCTCACAGCATCTGTAGAATTGAATTTCTTGTCTATTAACTCGATAGTCTATGCTTTTGCAGTTTGATTTTATTTTTTGGACTAACATAACGATAAACACAAGCTTCTCGATGTATAATTTTAGTTAGAAATAGACTGATCACCAAGGTAGCAGTTGTGTAGGTTAACATTGCTCCTTGAGACAGCTAGCCCATCTAAAGGTAAAGGTGAAGTACAACATTTATAGACCGCAAGTATCAGCCAATAAAGGCACTCAGATGCGGTTTACAATGAAATGTTATTGGCA
>WURV02207110.1:0-11274 GCA_011762755.2 Epimenia babai
CTGCTGCATCCATAAGCCTCGATCATCGCAGCCAGGTAGACGCTGCAGACATTTATCGCAACACCAGTCGAAATCATGTAGTTCAGAAAACCCGACACGAGCACAACCCAGGCGAAACCACGGTCTGGCTCGACATGATAGCCAGCTCCCATGATTGACGCGATCAAAACAGCGCCAAGTTCGGTAAGTGTAGGTCGCAGATGACGTCGTATCGTAACACCGTCTTTTTAGCCACGTTACGATATATCAAGCCCCATATAAAAAGTATCACAAGATAATACGACCCCTTCGCACGTACTAAAATGAGCTATAGTTTTGGTGAGTCCAACTGAAAGCTTCTAGCGCACAATGACACACAACCACAATAACTTTGCGGTTTTTGCTAGAAATTATCATTTAATTTTAAAATTAACTTCATGAAATTTGCATCGAAATATGATATATTAATTATTATTTTACGTGATTACTTCATATCACAAAGTTTTCAATGCTTATGATAATACGACTATGCGATGCGACAACGGACGCGTTACTCATGTGACCTATCAAGGGGAGAAAAAATCTTACGGTACTGCTCTTCTGCTTAATCGAACTGTTTCGTGAAGAAGCCGCATATCGTCAAGGTACTAATGATTTAAATGCTGTGGCTTTATAGTGGAGAATGTCTTCTTTACGACAAGATAACGTCTCAGATGATATGATATATTATTATCTTTATTTACTGTCCTCGCGAACGATGTTCCGTATCATTATAGCGTTCTTATCGACGCCGTGAAGGGTATTCGAGGTGTCAGGTTGTGTGACGCCGAATGCTCCAAATCACAGCTTTATAGACCAAGGACACTATGGAAGCCAGTTTAGATATAAATAGGCCAGCTATTAGTCTCAGTTAATACATTATTGTCAATACATTCACGCATAGTAAAATATAACTAATACTAATACTATCAGATATTTGTATAGCTCATCTTATATTGAGTCAGATGTCGCTCCCCCTAGATGTGTCACATTAACAATATATATATATATATATATATATATATACCCCTTGTACTAATTATTCACAAAGTTACACAATTAGCTGATGAGCTAATTAGCTAGATGATTATATGTAAAGATATTTTTTAGTCGAGATTTAAAGGTGTTGTAGTGTGTAATTGAGCGGAGTTGAGGTGTAATTGATTCCAGATTTGCGCTGCAGCTAAAGAGAAAATCATCTTCCCTATTAACTTTGTCCTGCTGTTATATGACTCAATGGTTATTGTTTGTGATTGGCGTGTGTTCCTTGATTGGTTCCTTTCGAATGATTATATCTTTTATGTATTGCAAGGCAGCAGAGTATATTGCTTTATGTGAAAAGAGCAGCACTTTGTATTGTGTCCTTTGTGTGATGGGAAGCCAGTGGAGTTGGTCTAGTAGTGGGGTGATGTGTTGAAATTTTTCAAGTTTGAAGATGGGTTTAGCTGCTATGTTTTGTACTTTTTGTAGCCTGTTTGTAAGTGTTTGAGCTTCATTAGTTTGAATTGTGTTACAGAAATCTAACTAAGATGTAATATAGGCATGTATTAATGATTCTTTTGCTGGTTGTGTGGGTATTGCCGTATAGATGAAATCTTGCGTAAGTGCATATGGCATGTTTTGATGACTTTGTTATATGTTATTCAAGAGTTAAGTGCTTTTCAAAGATCATAGTTGCGTGATGTGGGGCGTATTGTGACCGTTCTAAGTGTAAGTGTGATATCTGGTATAGGTTTGCGTCTTGACTTCGAGGCAATGAGTAAGAATTCTGTATTGTCCGTATTTAGCTGTAATTTGTAGGGTGTCATTCATCCATCTCTGAGTCTCAATGAAGCGTGTCTCCACTATAGTAGTTTTGTGTGCTATGTCAGATGGGTTGTCGAGATCAACAGGTACCCATAACTATTTATCATCCGCATATAATTAATGTTACAAGTGCTAAGAATGCGTGTATATGGATTTGTATACATTGTGAATAATATAGGTCCTAAAATGCCGCCTTGGGGAACTCCATATGGGAGAGGCGTAGGTACTGATGTCAATGTGTCAATGGAGACTGAATGTGCGCTTATGTAGGTTTGACTTAATTAAAGTACCTCGACACTGTTATTTGTGTCAGATGTATAAGTATGTTACCTGGGATGTATGTTTGAATGTATGATGAATTGGTTTGCTATGACCCTCTGTATGTTTTCCGCTTCGTTCAGTAAATTAGATACAGGCCTGTAAGATTTTAGTACATCTACATTGATGGCTTTTTGATTCAAGGCCTAACGAGCGCATTTTTCATTTTATTTGGAAAAACTAAGTTTCTATAATTTTACTAATATTATCGACGTAATATGGAAAAAAACGATGGTAAACAAGGTTTAAGTGTTTCTCTTGAAAGTGGGTCTAACTGGCATGTTTTGTATCGACAGGTTTAAGTATGTTAGTGCGTCTACTGTGATTGGTTGGAATGCAGAAAGTGTTGGTGATGTGGTTTCTGATAAAACAGGTGTGTATGATATGCCAATGTTGTCATATGATCATGTTGATGCTGATGTCTAAATCTGTTTACCAAAAAAGTAATTACCAGATATATAGAATAGTAAAATTATTAGGTGTAGGTCCTTTCTGCCAATGACTTCTGACAGTTCTCGTGATCAAAATATTTTGAACAAATCATACCACTCGATAAAATGTTTGACTGGCTGACCGTTCATAAATTAGAAGTTAATCTGACGAAAACTGAACTCGTGCTCATCTCTTCATCATTCTTCAAAACACCTCCACCGGAAATCCCCATCGCCATTAAAGGCACAACCATCAAACCTTCCGACGACGTTCGCGACCTCCGTATAACATTTGACAATCACAGAAACTTCCACAAACCTGTCCAATCTCTTCAAATTGGGTACTCACGCAAGTAGGTCGCAATTGTCGCTAGCGAGACACACTCAAAAGTAAACATACATAGCGACAACACATAACTATAATAGCACCATTCCACTAACCGAGATAGGAAGTCACCCCCACCCCGTAATTAGGAATTCTTTCAATAAACTAAATAAACCGATATTCCTGCAACACCAAAGCGCATCTCAGCACACGATTATTAACCAACTGGACTCGCTTGAGATGTCTAGTTGGTTCATGATCAGCGCGTAGTATGAATTCGTGACCGTATAGGAAGGCGTGATTATTCTTTACTCGAAAATATTTAAACATAATATTGATCTGCTGAACGTTGGTTGAGTCATTTTAAATTATTAATGCAAAAGCTTAACGCTTTATTCTATTTTAAAATTGCACAATCAACAGTGAATTGCAACCTTTAATGCGTAACTTAGCGACAGTGTCTCATTGTAGTAAAACATATTTCAAAGACGACCATGACGACAGGTGTTTATAAACATAAAATATAGCGACGCTAGAAAGTTCTTGTTAGAATGCTATTTTTAGTAATGACGCCATTGAAAAATTCTGTAAGTTGAGGATTTTATTTGTACACACAGCGATGTAGATCAACGGTAACTACATTACTATCGTTATTTATAAATTGCAGTCATTATATTCGTAATGGAGTTCCTAACTCAAAGACGATTGTAGCAATTGGCAATGGTTGTCGTGTCCGAAATTTAAAATCGTGACGAATCTTCTTTATTCTGTATAAAATAGTTTTATGGTATGACATGCGCGTCGTTTCTGAAAAAAACCACACGCAGTCTTATTTTATCAATGGACTAAAATTGTACCAAAGAATATATGATGAACTTAGATAAAACTTCCTTCTTAAATAACACATCGGAAAGTCCTATAATAATTTTGGCGAATAAAGGTTTGTTTTTGATCCAATGTTTCATGCATGTGTCATTAAGAATTCTTATTATGGATTTGAAATGGGAATCGTAGTGGTTGAGCGAGCTACTTGTATTCTCTTTTTCTTTCCTTCCTGAAGGCACAATATCAGGAGTAGATCGGCAAAAGATGCAAAACCCACCATGGCAGCCAACAGCATGGGCCACACGTAACTAGTTGTCGCGTCGAATAGTTTTCCTGAAATCACAGTCTACAATAATTGACCAGAGCGATAGAACGCCTTGGCCACTAACTCACCAAGTCTGTCAAATTAATAATAATTAAATACAATTAGACTTACTAGGTTATAGATCGGTCAAATTACGATTCTTGATACCTCTCTGTTCGTTCGATATTCATGTCTTACACCTGCGCCATTGATAAATGGGTAAGACATATTTACCGAGGACTGGTCGTGCAACGTGGCAGATCAGTAGCAATATAACTAACTGCATAATGTCATCTTGGATGCACCCAGCTATCATAGACATAGCTTAATATGAATACACATCTCGCATTCCAGAACCACAGCATGTCAAATGGCGGCTTGCAAGTCATTAAGAGTACGCCAATAGGTAGGAGGCGCCGAAAAGACAAACCGCACACGTTTTCAATGAACCTTAAACTCAACTTCAATAAACCATTTTGAAAAGATTCCAACTAGTTCCTGCGTTAGGTATTACCAAAAATAGGTGGTGCTACGATTCCGCCGATTCCGCACACTAAACGGCCGAAACCGAGGGCTCTGTTGGCTAACGCGACGCCGACGAGCTCTGCCGTTACCATGCTGAAGCACGTCATAAACGAGCCGTTACCAAGACCCGTCAAGACGTTAGCGAATACGAGACACAGGAAGTTTCTGTAACCTAAATATAGCAACATTGTCGTGGCCCAGACGAGATTCGCCAAACAGTAGACGACGAGTGGCGATGCCAATTTCAGCCAGAGAATACCCGATAGAAGTCGTCCTAGAGTGTTCCCACTACCCCACAGAATAAAAAGAACGCTCGTTTGCCAGTCATTCATGCCGCCCACGGCGTACATATCTGGCATTAGTAAGGTGGGCGATATTAAAGCGATCTGAAATAGAATGCAATTTGCAAGAAGCAACCAGAAGAACCGGTTTCGTACAAGACCGGGAAACACGTGAACCGTCTCCCGAGATTCACTTGGGATATCCCCAATCTGTGCGTTTTCACTGGATAGGTCACAGGCATCGATTGTCTCTCGAGAGGCGTGACTGATCGCTTGCTCGTTTTTCTCGCCACCGGTGAAAATTGAATGTATAACGTCACTTTTAGTTCCATCAACTTCTGCCACGTCCTGCTCCTGCATTTTCACTCTGAGCTCGGTGTTATTGTCTGTACAAATAACAATGATACGTATTATCATTTAACCATCATTTAGGTATTGTCCAAATTTCAATCCGGTCTTTATAACAAACATGCAACACGTATAGCCTCCCCTAAATGTTAACACGGTGTTAGGCAGAATATAGAAAATTTAACGATATGAACATTTATAATAACAATCAATCCAATATAATTATATTGCCAACGAATTATATATTTTTTCCAGAAGCTATTTAAGATAAGAGATGCGATCATTCGTTTATCGGCACGTGTGGTTAATGATGTTAGTTTATACCACTCGCTTTTAATTAAAAAGGCTGGACGGATTAGCATGGAGAAGACGCAGGTGTTGAGAACGATGGCGGCGACGATGTAGAACGACGGTCTCCAAGTGTACGCGTCGATGATGAGCCGGACGATGTTTGGAAATACCATCATAGATACACCTCCTGATGCGAACATAACACCGGACGCCAGTGCGCGTCGTTTAACGAAATAGTGCACAGGGACCACAATGGCGCACTGACACATCACGCCGCATCCAATGGCTATAAGTGACAAAAACAACGATATCTGCTAAATGACACAATACCTGGACAGTGATATAAGGTATATATCTGCGTAGTTATGAATATGTACCAGAAATAGGCGTGTCCATCGCGTGGTCCACGTATTTCAAATCCGAAAGCCTTATATCCACGAGATTACCGTCCCTCGGGGAACAATTATATTGATAGAGAATGCAGAAAATACAGACGATTCAGAAAACGATCATTCTCAGCCAGATCAGCTCAAAATAGTATTTGTTATATTTGAGTCTTCAATTCATCATTATCTCAATAAAACTCACGACTCTGAGCCAGCACGAAAAACAGACATTCTCCAAAGCTAAGCTTACACTCATGCCGGCTTTCGTGAAACCTTTTTTGGGAGAAGCTCTATTAATAACTACGACAGTGCTGCACTTTTGATGAGTAAATGCATAACAGTATTCAATAATTATTCAATAACAAGAACTTGTGTAGGCATTTAGGAATAAAGGTCTCGTGGATATAAGGGTTTTAGTATGAACATCGAAAAACTTTCCTTTTTTTAAGCATTTTATTTGGATTATTTGATGAAATGAAATAAGATTTATTTGTTTTAAGCGTACTTATTAGCAGAGCTGTCAAAGACACTTTAATAACAATTCAGTTATGTTTCAGTAAATAGTTTGGACTATGCGTATTCAAAATCAAGACATGAATAGCCTTTATCTTTTCTCTACACAAATGTCATGATCGACGTCACAAATTCGGTGTACGAAGAAAAGCGCGTTACATAATCGATTCCTTTTATTACTCTTATTCTCTATTATATCTTATTCTTTTATACCGTCCTGTTGTAATTTGGCACGTTTACGGGGATTAAATTTCCTCACATATTTATCTATTCATCAATCCGCTTAGAAGGGGGGCTGCTGACGTAGTGGTTAGAGCGTTTGACTTTGAATCCAGGGGTCCATGGTTCAAATCCCGCTCCAACCAGTACACTAACCGTGGAGTTTTCGGGCTGAAAACGCCTTAAACCCCATTGCCTATAGGGGTCTGGGTAGCCCTTGCAGTGTGGTTCTGTTGGGGCTTTTCCCCTGATGTTTGCTGTGCTTCAGATGCTCTATATTGGCTCTCTATGTCGCTTACCCTCCCTCCCCTCGTTATGTCGTCATCTCATTGTAAATAAACATGCATCTATCGTAGATACCATAACTCTCTTTGTTCGCACCTGTTGTTATAGCGATTTTGGGGTATTACCTGTGACACTGAACGTGACATAATGGTATATTAGAGCTGGTGCATTGGCGGACAACACGAGACCTGTCGACGTCACAATAGCACCGACGACGGCCGCCACCCTCAGACCAACTTTATCGATGAATGCGCTGGCCACTGGACCTTTAACATAAATCTTAAAACCTTTTAAATATAAAGGAGTGGATAGCATCATGGAATATTTACGAAAACAGTTGGAAAACGTTAACAGCGCACGCCTAGACCCAATACAAATTAGTTGAAAAGTACTATAAATTCGCAAAAAGGCACACACTGAAAAGAAAATCCGCATGGCTTTTAAAGCGGAAACGGGCATGCGCCAATCTTCGACCTATTTGTCTCTCACCTCCCAAAATCCGTTGCTTTTTCAACCATGATCGTTATGTTTTATCTTCTGCTAATATTCTTTAAAGTTAATATACTATTATTAATTTAACATCTTTTACTGCCTGCATTGACCCAGTGTTACAATGATTAACTGCTTTTTCTCGCGCCGAGTGATTCGCATACCACCGTTAAAAGGTCAATTTCATACTGATTTGACCTTCTAGTTAACATTGAATAGTGACCCTTAAGGCCACTCGTTAGGTAATTGATTCGGGCTAGGGTCGGTTGCTCATGTCTGCGGTAGTGTAACGAATATCACCTACCCGAGCACAAGTATAATGCCGAGCTGAGAGCGCCAGCCACGTATGCCTCGGCTCTGCTGCACCTATAATTCTTGATCATGGCAGCCAGGTAGACGCTGCATCCATTTACGGTGACACCAGTCGAAATCATGTAGTTCAGAAAACTCGACAGGAGCACAACCCACGCGAATCCACGGTCAGGCTCGACGCGATAGCCAGTTGCCATGTTTGTTGTAATCAGTAAAACGTTACGTTAACGGAATGTGGGTCACAGCTGACGTCGTGTCAGTATCAGTAACGCTGTTATTTTGAGCCAGACTGGAAGAGATGAAGAAATCCCTAAGACTCCCGCCCAAATGGAAAAATGTATAATAAATGTAACCAAAAGTGAAAAAATAAAAAAGCTTGCAAATCTAGAGCAAAGAAAATGTAGAGTTAAAGAACTTGTACGACGCGTTGAATGAATATGAGCATGTTGATTATACGATATACATGGCATCTGTACGTAGGGCAGTCTCGTGGAAATAAAAATGATAAAATATTTAAGATGTAAATTAAAATATTATGCCTTCAAAAATACAAAAATACCATCCAAACTATATAAAGAGGCCAAAGAAACCGAAAATATTCTATTCGGATATAAAATAAAAATCCTCAGACCTATCTCGATATTAAATAAACATGAAAAAGTGACTGATGTAGAAAGAAATAAAAGGTGGATATCGTTGTACGTCTAAATTAATTCTTTATGTGATATCTATCTTACGTCAAGTTACTACTTAATGACTACAGCTATAGCTATGAACAGTAAAATTATACTATATTGTGATTACAGCAATTTGCACAGGTGTGGTGGTGGCGGCTGCGGCGGTGGTATTAGTGGAGGTGGTGGCGGTGGAGGTGGTGGAGGATGACGAGTGTGGTGGTGATGATAATAATTACGATGATGGTGGTAGTGATATTGGTGGTGAGGATAATGATGAGAATTTCGATGACGATGGTAATTATAATGATAAAGAATAATAATTTTTGGTGACGCTCTTTGTAAGGTGACTTTTGAATGCAATTCTAAAGAGAATTTCAACATCGGACGGATGGACGGTGGTACGGTTCTAAACCATCCCGCGGAACTTCCCTCAGGTGGGTTGGAAACAGCGAAGACCGCTCGGTACCCAGTAAAATCCGCTTGTTTGGGCGGTACATCTCAAAGCCCCCAAATACAACCATAAAACTATGCGCTTGTTGTTAGAAATTGTCGTTGAATGAACTAGTAATTTCACGCAATTGACAGCAAAATTAAATAGAGACGTGGGTCGCCGTATTGGAATACGAGAAATACAGTAACACCCTTTCGACTGATTGATATACATATTAAGAGTAGCTATTGTATATCACGAACACTTTGTAAGTTGCACCAAAGAGATATTACGTGTGTATTACTATTAAATTATATTAAGTAGGTTTTGCATTTACTAATAAAAAGTCAGTAATTCTAACTGTATAACCACAAACACCAACAGCGACGTCTTACATTATTTACTATAGCGCTATATTATACCAAACCTTTTTCACCAACCTGTCTCATCCAAATCGCAGTCCGCGCAGTCGCGTTAGTTCACAAAGATTGAAATGTATTGGCTGTAATGACAGAATTTTAACCTTACGATAAGATACCGTGCCCCATTGCGCTCCACATCTTATAATGCCTATTGACGGCACTCTTATCGACGTTTTATACATGCAGTAAAGGATACTCAATAGGTCAAAGTGTGTCAATTTCGGCGAATGGGTGTATGGATAGAGGACTGGTATGGATAAATTCGAAGATCTTTGGTCAGGCCGAGTGTAGACTAAGGAATGGTATGGATAAATTCGAAGATCATTGGTCGGGCCGAGTGTAGACTTTTGCACCATCTAGGCCATGCGAAAAATTGCTAATGTCTTATTAATGTGGAATACAATAAGCAATCGTTACCATTTGTTCTCGGTACAACATACTCTGTGTGTTGATTAGTGTGGTTAGTTGTTTGTGGTGAATACGTCTCAGAGAGACGGTCTGTTTTGGTCATGTAGTTTGGTTTGTAAGACTGCGAATGCAATTCGTTCTATGTCACCCTCGAGTCAACACCGGCTCATGTAAGATAGCGCGCCCGACGATTGAGTTAGCAGGAAACAAGGAAACACACTGATATAATGTCGTATGATGTGATACCTGCATTTGGAAGCCATGGATAAGATGACACAGTCATAGTGTGAAGGTGTTCATATAAAGAACAATGCCAGCTGATACTCCTTTTTTAAACATACACAGTCGTTTTCGAATACAGAGTGAGTGACAACGCCAAATTTTTATCATATCACTACTAAAATTACCTAGGGAGGTAGTCGAGCCCCCAGTTAGGGATTCGTCATATACTCTGGATCATATACCGAATTTCCTGCAACAGTAAAATTGCATCTCAGCACGCGAATATTGACCAAAGTTACGTGATAAAAATGCCGAACTGCCCGATGATCAGCGCGTATTGTGAATTTCTGTGGAACGACACATTAGGGGAGTTAAAAATCTTCGAAGGAGTCTTCTTGGACGCTGTTCGCTAAAATGCGGATAACTATTCACAATACACCGGAATCTGCCGAAGGTTGTGTGAAGCACGATCAGTTTTTCATCTGGACGGTGTTCATGCGATGACCTTGACTTATGAGGTTTTAGTCGTATAAAAATGGCCGGCTGAATCGCCACGACGTTAGTGAATAAATTTTGAATCATTACGCAAAAGAATTTATTTTATTATATGAAGCAACGAAATACGATTCACCAGACTTTATATATTGGACTGATCAAAATTACAGTCAGATATACAATATTTCATGATTATATCAAATAAATATTGAATGATTTTACTGACACGTAGAAATCTCGGTTGAATACGTTCTCATGAAATTTCAATAAAATCTATTCTACATGTATTATTTAATTCAATTTACCGTAATTATATTAATTACCGTATTAATTACCGTAATTATTATATTATATAGAGTGATTGCGATTCCGCACAAAATAAAAAGAACGTTCATTTGCCAGTCGATCATGCCCCCAACCGCGTACATATCTGGCATTATTATGGTGATCGATAATAAAGCGAAGTAGAATAAAAAACAATCTGCCAGAAGTAACCAGAAGAACTGGTTTCGTACAAGACCAGGATACGTCTGAACCGCTTTCCTAGATTCGCTTCGGATATCTTTACTTCTTGTTTTTTGATAGTTCGGGTCACGATCATCGATGAACGGTGCCTTTGGAGAAGCGTGACTGGTCGCTTGATTGTCTTCCTCGTCACAGTTTAAAACGGGCGAAGTGACGTCCGTTTTCGGTTCACCGACTTCTGTAATGGATCCATTATGAATTTTCTGTCTAAGTTTGATGTCATCGTCTGTAGAAAGATAATGATATTAATATTTCACTAGTATCGTTGCTGAATCTTTCAATCCATGTAATGAATGATATGGATACATAATACAAGCTCCCGATATTCCAGCGAATTTTCACTATGTATGTATGTATTTATAGGCTGATTACCGAAGTAATCATTGTGATAGGCCATCCTGGGCCCTTATACAAAGCTA
>WURV02207132.1:0-11273 GCA_011762755.2 Epimenia babai
ACTAGTGGGAAGTTTCGAACCCGCGACCTTTCGGTTACGAGTCCGGCGTTCCTACCACTCGACCAACTGCTTCCCCTTGTGTCCAACTGTACCTTGTGTACCTCCATGTATAATATGCTGTACAGATTGATTGTTAACAGGGCATATATAAATATCGTATAAATAATAGACGTCTTGTTTCATTTAGACGTCATCAGAATTGACGTCTTTATATAGCGTGAAGATATCCTGTCAGTAAACAACTTGATTCTTCATGTCATCAACCTGATGATGCTCATTACGTATGCGCGAAAGCTCATTTTCGAATAAATTATATTAGCCTCAAAAGTGCTACCTCTCTTCATGTTATTCTCCATCTGATGTCTGCAGATTCCGAATCCTCTGTTCGATCTCGCTGGTATCACTTGCGGCCATTTTCTCGTGCCGTTCTGGACGTTTTTCGGCGCAACCTTAATCGGGAAATCCATCATTAAGATGCACATACAGGCGTGTGCAGCGTATAATACATTATTGCTATTTATTTTATTTATTTATTGCTATTCGCTAATTATGTAGCTTATTTATGTTATGGAGCTGATAGCTGGTTGTTTCGGAAAGTTTGAAGCTGCCTATGTTTTGATTTCATGCTGCGACGATAATCATCAATCCTTACCCAATTTAGGGTTAGGCCATCTGGAAAATGGTTAGATGGTTGATATCCTTCCTTGTACGTGATATGCGAGTGTTGTGGGTATTGTATTTATGCTGAATAGCTCTCATAAAGATTTGCAAACCACATGTGAGAGATACTATTGGTCACTATTAAGTCTATAAAACTTCAGTGTGCTAAGAGGCCAAATAATACTAACACAACAAAAAACAAACAGCACATTAAAAATACATAAAAAATATGACAGAAATCAATTTTACAATGCTAACATGTAGTCTAGATTCATTTCATCACATCCAATCATATATCTCCCCTACCAAGGTACAAATTTGTCATACATGCATAATTTTACAGTTATTCCGTCACATCATTCTACCTTGTATTTTCTTCTCAATGAAAAGTTCCAGGTGAAAATTAACCCTCATCAAGCTAGATTTTTATTTTACATACATTTTGCACATTCAAAAGGACGCGGGTTAATGCTAGTATCATTTTTTTTCAGAAATTATTCGTGATCTTTGTATTCAGTGAGCACCACGTAGAGAACGTCGTCCAATCACTTAGGTAAGGCCAAATTCTTCATTCACTGCTCTGTGTACTGTATCTGTAGTTGTATACACTTGCAGCCATGCTTAAAGCAAGGAAACACACAGAAAAAAAAATCACACAGAAGAATCATCTACATATTTTTATTTTAAAAATGCTAATTGAATTAATTGCATACTTAAACTGTTGTACCCAACCCATTTGTTAGCGTATTTTACTTTTATTTACATGGTAATATGTACACATCTCGCCTGCGAGATCTTTGTTCAGCTAGTTACAGGCCAATCAGATCACGTCTATTCGATGGTTTTATGCGTTTACTGTTTACATTAGATTTATCCCACACTTTGGCCCGTCCCTCCAACTGCCCTTTAAGAACTGGCTCCAGGAACAGAAGACCAAGTTGCACCACAACCCAGGACAGGCCGTTTCTCCACAGGTTGTCTTTCCTTAGCAGCATTTCGTTTTTTATTGACAGAATCCCATGTTTTATGTCTAAAACCATACAGGTGTTTATTTAACCCATTTGCTTCTAATGACACTGTAACTGCCATCACATAAATGTCCTTTCAAATTCTGTAGAGCACATGGTGTAAACCGTTATTACATGTGTTCCTAATTAAACCAACGTTATGTTTGTTTGTTCTCTAGTCACATTGTGTAAACTGTGATTACGTTAGTTCAAACTGTCAGAGCTTGCTCTTAATCACATGTAAACTGTAGTCATATTTGCTCTTGATCAAATAATGTGGACTAATCACATTTCCTTCTGATTAAAAATTTTAACTAATCACATTTGCTCCTGATGAAATAATGTAAACTGTAATCACATTTGCTCTTGATCGAATAATGTGAACTGGAATCACATTTGCTCTCGATCAAATAATGTAAACTGTAATCACAATTGCTCTTGATCAAATAATGTGAACTGTAATCACATTTGTTCCAGATCAAATAATGTGAACTGTAATCACATTTGCTCTTCATCAAATAATGTGAACTGTAATCACATTTGCTCTCGATCAAATAATGTAAACTGTAATCACATTTGCTCTTGATCACATACAGTAAACTGTCGTTACATTTTCCCTTTATCAGCATGAATGATTCTAATGAATCCGCTATTAAACTTTCAGGAAGGCAGCCTCCTATCATGGGCCTTCGAGAAGGTCATCATCGTTATGGTCATCTATTTCGTGTTGTCAATCATTAATTCAATGGCGCAGACGTACCACAAACGCATGTGTAAACAACGGCGCGAAACCTCGTCTTAGTTTACACTATTTGCGTCGACCTAACTCACCTCTCTCGGTTTAATCAAGAAATCATCAAATTCTTATCGGTTCTCTCAACATACGGGTGTCTGGTTGTAGACACGTCGCAAAATAGAAAGAATAACGAAGCTCTTAAAATCATCAAATTCATATCTGTTCTCAACATATGGGTGTCTGGTTGTAGACACGTGGCAAAATAGAAAGAATAATGAAGCTCTTAAAATCATCAAATTCCTATCTGTTCTCAACATATGGGTGTCTGGTTGTAGACACGTGGCAAAATAGAAAGAATAACGAAGCTCTTATCGACGTGGGTTCTTATATGAATGTTTACACGGTACACCCGTGTACCACTGTACAGCGATAACAAGTCTAACAACAGTACAATTTTACAGCAATACATTAAAAAAATTGCTTTGTAATAATTGTACTGACAGACTAAACACATGGCATAATAACCTTTACTGCAAAGTACTAGTATTTTGTATCAGACTGTACTTTTGTGGGTCTGGGTAATAAAGGTTTGATGTAATTACATTAAATCATTCATCGATATGGATGTATTCTGTCAAATCCATTATGTTTGCATCCCTTTTATAACAATTATCAATTTTTATGACCTATGTGGATTGGTGGTGGTTTTTGGACTGACCTTGCGTACAAAACAGGAAACACTCGGAATAGCAACATTTAAGACGTAATGTAGCGGGAAAACTACTGGCAACTTATAGCTATTCGGCGATAAGGCTCAGTCTATCAATTTGCGTTGTGTAGAGCAATCCCGGGTCATCATTGTAGCTAAAAATAGCAGCATACTACAGTACTGTGTTATCTGCTGCATGCATCGATAAAACGTGTGTCATGTATGTTACAATCAATAAAAGACAGCTGCAACAATCAGCAGACAAATCTGTACAGAGGTACAACAGAGTAATGTGCCCATGTTCTAATAACCACGAATCATCCATTATGAAATACAGGCATAGAATATAACACAGATGTATGTAAAGATAAATTAATATATCATATAGTGTTAGGCCAAAATGAAAATTATATTTAATGATTTTTATTTCTACTATATCTCGACTATTTGCTCATATATGTGAAGAATTCAACACAATGCCTTTAAATGCAGTAATTTATTTCAAACAGCGGGCATGATTATATTTGTTAGTAAAAAGTTAATTTGTATCGATGCATGAGCTAGTCTAAAAAAATCTGTAATTATACTCGCTATAACTGCGATTGTACGTCCTCGTACGTGAAGATCGTTGTCCTCTAGATTCATTAATGGTTATGGATGAAATGTGGAGAGAATTACTACTAGCGGATCTGAGAATATATCATATATTTTGTTTTATGGGATGAGTTGTCAGAGTGAAGAGAGGCGAATAGTTTATACACTTAGCAAAGGAAACGCTTTTGGTGTCTATCCGAAAGTGAAACAACGGCAAGCTGGTGTAACAGTCCAGAATGAGTATTGATTATAATCACCTTTATGTGAAATATTCCAGCAAAACGCCTTGCTATTGCCTTTATTTCAGCGGAATTGTGTTTAAGAACAACTTTCAACAGCTGTACGGGTTACTTTAAAACTAGAAATTGAGGCGCGTTGTATATTTAGTGTAGACAATCAACAGAGTACCTCGCGGAATTTTGGTTTCGCATGTTTCCAAATCAGTAATAGTACATGATTACATTCGCTATTGCATTTCTAATTTTATTTTATTACAGATTTCAGGAGTGGCAAGAGTTGTGTTAATAAAGCATGCGTTATCAGTTGTGTAATAAAGTCAGATATCAAAGGAAATGCCTTTTATAGCGCCATCCTTTATACAGAATAACTCAAACGCAGTCGTTTGAAATAAAGGCGTTACTATTGATCTCTTCATTTATTATGCGCAAATCATCCTGATGTAATTTTTTCGCTAATATAAATATGAAGATTTTAAAATTAATAACGGGTAGAAGTTTAGACATTAACACATTGTGGATCAGATTTGTTCCAATGTTAGAATATCTTGCCTCGCACACAATTGTTTGTCTGTACATATAAAACCAAAAGTATTAATCTGATATTATAGTAGCAAATTCGATTAATTTGTGACAGTTTATTTCATGTCCTCATAACCAAGAATACAAATTATATTTAGTCATATACTATTATTATTTCATTTTTAAAAATATATCATTTTTGTTGTGGGAATTTCTGTATATACACTTATCATACATTGAAATATAGAAATTTACCTGAGAAAAATTAAATTTGCCCTAATGAAAATATGCATTTTGATTCAACTTATTTGATTACAGAAACCACAGTCCGTCTGCGATTCCTTTTTTCAATGGTCCGGTTTGAAATTGATTGACATGTTGCGTGATTATTTATGTATAAAATAAGACCAGTTATATTAATGTGTTGTATAAACTGTTACATTGCCTCTACAATATATTTTTCCTCTACACCCGAGCTTGTTTAATCAATTACATGTTTTTTCTCTTCATGTAAAGCTGGAGGCTAAGGGAGGTAAAAATATATAAATAATACGAAAAATGCCGACTGCGTAGTCGTAAAAATTGTTTCGAAAATGTTTTAAAAAACATTCGGCTTGGAAGTCTCATATAGATCGTTTATTTTTTCTCAAGTGCTTTTTTTGGATTTCAAAGCTACCGTATAAGATTCGTATTTTCGTATGCGCTATGCAGTGAGTGCAGTCAGTACAACCCCATGGCGTGTTTTGATAGAAATGGCGCCCAAACTAGTATGTGGCCTCTGTGCGTGAACGAGATGGGAAAAAAGATCAAATGACTCGATTAGTTCTCTGTCATCGTAGCGAATATCTACTCAACGGAGCGTCTGATTAACATAAGCAACTTAGATGTATTCTTTAAAATAGACAACTATGTATTCCGCAGTATTCAAAGCACTAAATATATTGTGAACGCGCAGGAATAAATCTTTTGCAAGTGATCAATAGTGCACACCAAAGAGACTATAGAGTATAAAATAAACCCCCAATTTTTTTGCTCTGCGTCAGTGAGCTTAGTCGGTTGTTGCCAAAAGAGAAATATTGTACCTATTGTTATGTCACCTATTTTACGCTCAAATATTTGTGAAATATATGCCGATACGCATGATATAAAATTTAATGCTGCTAATTTGATACTTCCCGTATTTTTGTTGTGTAATTATTCTTATGACAACCAGAAGCATTTCATTACTGAACGCCAAGTCACCGAGAGTAATGGAGACACGCGAAGAACAGCTCTGAGTTACCACGACTGGTCTAGTGTACATGAGAAAGATTATGTAGATGACGCTTTAGGATGTTTATAAATACCTTCATCTCAGTTCTTGATAAATTTTTCCAAATAAAACGTCTGCAAATTAAAAAGTCCGGTAGGGATAAACCGTGGATAACTCTAGGATTGAATGGTGCAGGTTTGAAGAAAAATCTAATGTACCAGGAATTCATCATTTATAGGAGCTCCTCACTCGGGGAAAGATATAAAGAATGCAATAATAAATTAACGGCCACTTTACGCACAGTATTACAGCTTAAAAAATCGAACAGTGCAAAGGAAACGCGAACGAGACATGGAACAACAACAACTGTATTGATAAAGTCCACCCAATATCCCAAAGAATTTATAGTAGACAACTACACCACTAACCAAAATGTCGTCTCTAACGGATTCAATACCTTTTTCGCGAACATCCAATCCAACTTAGCCAGTAAAATACCCGTTGCTACAATTTGTGACCTCACTAAGTATCTCAAGCCACTTTCACCAAACTCAATGTTCTTAAACTCTATAAAAAAAGGAATGATGCAATTTCTGGTTGTAACTCTAAAAGTAGAAGTTCCCTTGATCTAAACACTGTCAATATGTCAATAGTAAAACGTGTTAAGGACCCACTGATATCTCCGTTGTCTCATATTTTTAATTTATCATTCCGATCTGAAATTGTACCTAATCAACTGAAAATTTTTATTACAGTTATTACATTTTTGTAAATCTGGGGACCCAAGCAATTTCACTAATTGCAGGGCCAATTTCTCTCCTGCCTCAATTCTCTAAAATACTTGGGAAAATATTTAATAACCGTCTTATGTCGTTTGTAAATAAGAAAAACTTCTTCTATGATGACCAGTGTGGTTTTAGGCATAACTACGTATTCAACATCGCTTGCTTCGATTGAAATTATTGAGCAAATCACTAAAGCTAATGATGAATCAAAGTTATCTGTCGGAATATTTACTGACCTCAAGAAAGCTTTGATACTATTGACCATACCATCTTAATAAAATAGTTAGATATGGCATAGGTGGCATTGTCGCTTGCTGGATTCGAAATTATCTTACTGATCGCTCCTAATTTGTGTCTCTTAGTAATGCGAGATCTGATTCACTCTGTATTAACTGTGGAGTCTCACAAGAATCCATATTAGAGCCTAAACTTTTCGTTATCTCTATGTATGAGATCTGTAATGCTTACTCTTCGCTGATGATACTAACCTACTTTACTCCGGTAAATTAACCAAAGAGTCGAGTGATGTTATAAGTAAGGAGTCGGAACATTATAAGGACTGCTTTCAATGTAATAAAACTTTGAATATTTCGAAAAACAAATTACATGGTTTTTGGTAGACGAAAACAACAATGGTGGTATACTAATTAATATTGATGGGACTGTGACAATAGTGGCTAAATATTTAGGTGTGTACATGGATAATAAACTAACTTGAGAATATCATGGTAAACATATTGAAACTAAAGTAACCAGAAATATGTCTAATTTATACCGCTGCAAGTTTCTGCTGCGTGTCGCGGGTATAAGGCCGTGGAACACGATAGATTGATCAATTAAATTGCCAAAACTGCACCTCTTCAAACATAAATTTAAATGCCTAAAATATCAACATTATGCAGATAACGTAGTCGACCATACTTCGTGGTTTTGCGATCGATGTGTTTATTGTAAAATGTGCAAACTTGCACTTCTCCACTGCTATATTACGTATTTATTTAGTATTTTTCTAGTAAAGAATACTTTATTAATATTTAGACTTTCCTATTGCGATCCATAAAACAATCTTTGCTTTAATACCTGGCTTATTATATTAGCTCTAGCATTTCTTAACAGCATAATTTATAAGTTAATAAAAAATGAATGAGAAAATATATATTAGATGTAATGTCAACCTTCCGGGGCCATAAAACTACAATTCTCTGGACTTCTTTCAACCATATGCAATCTTTTCTAAAAACTATACAATTAGTGACTGTGTATAATGTACATATATGCTCTTTCTTCTGCCGTTCGTACTTTTTCTTTTTTTCTAGTATTTTGCCAATGTATATATTGTTGTATTTACTTAGGCAGATACAGTACATCTATAATATTGTGTTTTGTTGAATAAATAAACAAATACCAATAATTCAAAGGTCGTGTACGTGAAAACATTGAATAAAAATATTCGTTATAATGCCCCTGGCATTCTTTGGAGAGCACTTGCTACAGTGTGCGGTTAAGTACAAGTATCTCGGTGTGATTATAAATAATGACATGAGTGACGATGAAGACATTAAAAGAGCGATACTTGTAGGTATATAATATGTGCCAACATGATCTTCGAAGATTTGGCCATTCTTGACTGTTTCGAAGTTTTAGGTCATCCCCAACGCACAAATAAGTCAATAGATTTGTTTCATAATATTGTGTTAACAAGATGAAACGCACTTTTTTATATAGTGTTTCAAATGTTTAAATTTCCCCAATTTCATTTTTTTCTTAGGCCTTATCTTTATGATATCATATTATGGACATTGAAATATTACATTTGTTTGAAATAAAGGAATGTGATATATGATAATTATTTTGTAATATTTATAATTATTAGACCAATTTAAAATATTATAGCTCGGGCTAATAACAATAATAAATAAGATAGCCTTCAGTACCTCAAATGAAATGATGGCGTGCCGAAAATCTGCGAGTACAAGAACGACAACTGCTACAAGAACGACAACTCGTGGTCGATCTTATTGTTAATGACGTCACCAGGAACTATCCTTGCTATGGTCTATTCTCAATGAAAATAATTATTAGACAAAAATCGCTATTTTTTGGTTCCCTTCGAGAAAACTAAACGGTAAAGTATACAACCTTAAAATTAGTAAACGAAGGCAATACAGTTTAAGGGTCTACGTTATTGTTATTCTTTCGTTTATTACCACTTTAAATAAATACGCTGTAGACGAGTCTACAGTACTCCATCGGGGTCACAGAGTTAAGAATACTTAAAAATTCATTTTTTGTCGTTTTTACGCGATTCCCTTTACATTGATTAATTGTCTGTAATTAGTACACGTTATTTTTACTCAAGCGGTCAGAATTAGAATAAGAATTACGATATATTTATTAGTGCTTTATTATAATTTTGATAACAATTTATTAGTAACTTACTGACTATTTAGAACGACCCAGGGAACAGTTGTTTTATAATGATCATCATCACCACGCTCATGCTTCACTCTGCGTATGAATCAGGATTCTATTCCCGCCTCTCACTTTTCAAATGGTGTTACTTTGCTTTCTTAATCACAACAAAATCAATATATTCACTTCCCACATTGACCTTCCAGAAAAAATTGTTCTACATTCATTGTGATTAATGTTTTTCAAACTTAGATTAAAAAGACCTTTAAAACTTTGTATGGTTGCCAAATTTCTTTCGTCAGTGATGTATATATAAATGTATGTAAAATCTTACCATGTAAATTCTGCTTATCTATGCAGCGTTACAAATGTTCAGCTGTTTCATGTTAACCCCTTACCACCCTCAGAAGTGTACATTACATTACTTTTGCAATACAACTCTGTGACAACAGAGGGTTAAGGGTTAATGAATAAAAATTGCGTCGATTGACCGATAAAAGTAAAAAATTCACAATGGACTACGTAGTTCATGATTAGAAAACTCCACGCGAGATGCAACGCTTTAGGTACCTAACAATTCGCAACAATAAAAACCTTTTCCAGCATGCTTTCATCAATCTGATTCGTGTTGGTTATTTATGTTTCTCCACCCCTAGGCACTACCATTTGGAGTGCTGCTGGGTTAAAATCGACCTACAATCGACAAAATTCCTTTTTGCCTTTGAAAAGATTTTGATGTTCTCTTTGACTTGATTAAGGTGAATGTGTGACACTAAGCACATTAAAGCCGCTTGCACTACCTGTTAAATTATAGTCATGGTAAATAATAGTCAAATAACTCACCAGTACCTACTTATGGCTAAGTTGACCAAGGTCATTGGGATGAAATACCTTGAAGAAAGAAGCGATAGAACAATACAACTATTATTGCATTGGAGTGTAACCCTTTACGCGATCGTTTGTATCCAAGCAGTGTTCTAACTGAGCATCCCTGTATCACGATATGCATTTGGAAGAGTTTTTCTTTGCTTTATCTATTAAAGGCATTTCCGCTTGGTCGTAAGGCTTGATAAATAGTTATTTATAAGCATAGACCAACGCTTCTATCTCGCTATCATACTCTTTGTGCATATGTCTGTGACATTTTGCGCATTATGAAAAATCGATTTAAATCGGAACTTAATCGGGGTTAATGGTGAATGAAAAGAAAATGGAAGAGAAAAGAAACAGAAAGATGCCACCTTGGTGTATTTCATTTAAAAAGTGCCATAAACCATATCTGCTCATGATATGAAGGTTCACAAGCCCTTGTGGTATGGCAGAGTAGGATTCTGACCGTCTGACCTTTTGGCGCCAGTGGTGTAGTGGTTAGAAGCTCTGCCTTTCATACGAGAGGTTGCGAGTTCGAACCAGCATAAACCAGGGATTTTTTCCCGCGCCTTGCACAATAGGAAATGAGCTAGATTTTTGTGCTTGAATATTGAGAAAGATTTATCGTTGAATGAATGGTTTATTATAAAAATATCTCAGGGATGTAACAGGGCAATGTTGTACGTGCGACTGACATATAAAGTAGCACCAAAACCTTGCCTTTACCTTTCTCCTCTTGGAAACCTTTGGCTCATGAAATTGTGGACCATTCAGACGGAACCACCTTCCCACCCATACCTGCAATGAATATTTTTATTCCCGTGATATTTTAGCAACATTTACGTAGTAAAAAGTGAACTTATTGTATATCTTTTTGTAACATCGAATAGGCTGCAGTATCTTTTTATATTGTTCAAGAAAAACCACTGGTTTTTTATTTATTGCAAATTTAATTACCACATATTCAAATACAGCTGTAGTGAAGAAGACTTGTAATTAGTGCAATTCAAAATGTCATTTTTCTACAAAAACATCCTATTTGGAATCTTTTATTAAGAAAATCAGATTTGGGGCCCCTGAACTTGAGGGTGTTTGTAATGAAATGAAAATTAAAATGATATTTATTTGATTTAAAGTGCTGTCTAGCACACTTTACATCAATAAATACACTATTTAAAAAACATAGATATGACCTAAGCAACTCCAGAAAATAACACATATCAATGAACACTAAATTACTAATGAACTTCTTAGACTAATAACTAAAAAGGCTAAACTGATAACCGGGTTAAACACATATTTCTGCGACATTTCAACAAAGATAAACAAATGAGAGCTCAGACGACGCTTTTATTCCAGCATATAGGGGAAGCAGTTAGTCGAGTGGTAGGAACACCGGACTCGTAACCGAAGGGTCGCGGGTTCGAAACTTCCCACCAGTCGACTTTTCTGCGGTGATCCTCAGCAAGTCATTTATCCCCGATTGCTGG
>WURV02207143.1:0-11272 GCA_011762755.2 Epimenia babai
TGTTCCTTTGATTGGCCGAGTTGTTGAGATTTTTGTAAGTTCCAGTCCTTGAAACAGCCACGTAAAACATTCCATGACTGAAAGCAAGTTCTGTCAGATCACAAACCTAGTGCAGTTTCTGAATATATGTGGTTATATGGCTCTATTTTAAAAACCATAGGAAGAGTGAGATAACAAACAGACGTGATTACAGATTTGTTATATTAGATTACTGAGGAACGTTCTAGATGTGATGGTGTATGCTTTCAGGCATCAAACTACCCCACGGTTATCGTGTATGTGATGGACACACCTCGCAGCACGAACCCCGTGACGTTCATGTCTAATATGTTGTATGCATGCAGCATACTCTACAAAACCAAGCTTCCCTTCATTGTCGCCATGAACAAGGTTGCGACGAGTAAAAAATTTAAAGGGTCATATTTATATTCCCTATTTTACTACTGCGATTAACTTGCCAAAGGTTAAGATGGGCAAGAAAATTTATTGATATATCACCCACTTGTAGTGTAAAGTCTATCAGGACTCATGTAGTTTTTCAATGATAAAGGTGAAGGAGAGATAAGCAAGATGCAGGAGACACTACATCCAATACCTAAATAACAACCAAGATGGAACGAAGAAGCCTTGGATTAGCCACCCCTCCCCACCTTCCAGTGCAAGGGGCTATTAAACCCTGTTTTCTTTGCGAAATTTCTTCTCAAAATGTGGTCCTCAACATGATATAGTAGTTGTGTAACTTGTATATGCCAGAATTTGCATCCACATCGAAAGAATACACGAGTATTGTAATAAAAGTTTTTTATCCCATTGACGTTTATTCCATTGCATGATTCTTATATATGATACCAACGCTTAGCCAGAACAAATCCAGTCAAGGGATATTAAAGGCATAACCATGAGTGAACATTAAAACTTATATAATAATGCAATTTTCTATTGATTAAAATGATCATGACACCTGTGACTTACCTGAGAAGTCACCTGTAATTCTAAAAACTATTCACGTCTTTTTTTCAGTTTTGCAAATTTGTATTCGGACATTTTCATTAGCTAATTTCCTCAAAGTTTTACCAAATCTTTCACATCTATTGTATGATAGAAATAGTGACAATATTTTAGATATTTTCACCAGCTTGCTTTCTCCAATTTTATTCAAACTTGCATATCTTCATTACTTTAAAAAATTTCCGCATTTATAGGCTCATAGAACCAGTAATATGTATTGTTGATCTCCACATATAGGTCGATATCGTGGAGCATAGCTTTGCGGTTGACTGGATGACAGATTTCGAGTCTTTCGAAGAAGCTCTCAAGCACGAGACATCTTACGTTTCCAACTTAACCCGATCCATGAGCCTCGTTCTGGATGAATTTTACTGTAATCTCAAGGTAGGATTACAGTCCGGGTAGACGCAGTGAAAGGGGGGATGAACTTCTGTAAGAAAAATATGTACATTGCGTTAGAAAAGATCTGTATTCACTGCTCATGTAACAAGAGCTTCATCAATACACCAGTTGGCTACAGTGGTGTCCTATTACAACCTACTAAATACAAATGCCGGCACCTCCCAAGGTTAAAATAGTGTTTGAATATACACTTACTAAAACACACTTGTGAGTGGATATATCAATGATTGTGGCAAAATAAAAAGAAGCACAAGAAATCCTTTTATACGAAAGCTTGTCGGCTTGAGGCTAGATTACATTCCTTTTCAGAAGCGCTCCCTTCCATACACTGCAGATGCGTTATGCCCCCTCTAATGCCTCGATTGTCATTGTTGTTTTGCAGACCGTTGGCGTATCGGGTATATCCGGTGAAGGAATGCCGCAGTTTTTGATGGCCCTTGAGGAGTGCGCTGTGGAGTATGAAACGTTAGTTACATACGAAGGTCATGATCGTTACGTGAACTACGATAATACTAATATATATATAATACATAATTGTACATTAAACCATGCATTGGAAAAGCTTCCAGGGAATGTGTAATTTAATTGGAAATAGTTTTTGTACTGATCTATGCAGAAAATGTAGTTCAAAGTTTAGTTCGGAATGATTCAGTCATTTTATATTCTCAGCCTGTATAAGCCAGAATATGAAAAGTTGAAAGAAAAAAAGAAAGAAGCTCTTCAAAAGGAATCCGAGAAGCAGTTCGAGAAGGTGAAGAAGGATGTGTTGGCGGAAAGCATGCAGGCTTCATCGGTCGAGGGTTCTGGTTAGTTAATCTGAATATCTAGTCTACTGCTGTCAGACAAAAGATAGTTCAAGTAAAAAAAATGAACGAGGTGTGATAGATAAAATGTAGCTCGAGCAGATGAATGAGGTGTTTGAGACTTGACGGCGGATTAAAACTTCCTCGGCCGAGTGACCTGGTCACTTATATAAGTTGTCAGGAGATATAGTTTAACTGCTTTAAGAATGAGAAGCGCATGCATAGGGTAATGGAGTAACAATTGTTTTTTGAAAGATACAAGGGCTTATATAAGTTTCATGAATGAAATGCAAAAACGTATACGTGCATTTCGAATATGTCTCATGCAGTTAATTATAATCAAATGACAGGGTGTAGCACTGTTCCAATGGTGGTGCGAGCTGGGGGTGAAGAAGTTGATAGTGACGATGAATTCAAAACAGGAAATGATGAGGGTTAGTTTTAGGATTACAAATACCACATAGAAAGCTGCTTATTTTATAAAACTAAAAAGATCCACGTATCAATGTGTATTTTGCTATCAGTTTTGTATCTGATCTTTTCAATGATCCTCATAAGTCATTCACCCCGAATGCTGTAATCTGCATTGGACAGCCTTTTTTAGCTGTTACATGCAGTCTATAAATGGTGTACTTTACCTTTAGATATACACACAAGAATAGTACTCTATTTCTTCTAAGTAGCGATTGAATTGGTGATGCCGCTATCAATGCACATCGTGCACACCATCCCGGGTCTGCCACGGATAACGCTGAATTAGAGATTGCCTCTACACTGGGGATAGAACGGTGAATAATGCCAGTCCACAAGTATCTCAAGTGTGTACCCATAAACTTGGTCCTAGGCTAGGTGCTACAATCACGTTTTTCAGATGATCCGGATGAGAAGCAGGAATACGAATCATTCCAACGATTCATAGCGCGGCATAAAGAACGAGAAGCTAATAAGGCTACATCCGACAGACACATGGATGCCCCTGTGGAAATGGAGAGCAGTAGAGATATGGACACAGTTACTCAAAATTGTGACACGTGATATTTACGTGTATTCGCGTTTCCTCTACTTTTAACAGCCCCATACATTTCATTAAAACGGCAAAATCCATTATATTACATCGTATTGCCGCTATCATGTACCTACAGTTGACGTTTGTCGCTAAATAACTCAACTATGGCCAAGCAAATCATTTGTTTGGTGTTATACGCTGTCTTGAAACAGTCTCATAAAATTACTTCGCTTTAATACAGTGGTCACATAATTAAATTTCTCCGATTGAATTTCTCAAATGTGGAACGAGTAGTTATTTAGATCGATTATGTAGTTAAAGGCTGCCACATTTCTAGAATGTGAAGACAAAAACACCATGAAATATATTTCATTTTTCTAGTAATGCCAGATTTTGGGTTATTCCACTTTTATACAGATATTATAATTTATCTTGCAATTGTCCACCTGTACCAATCTTCTTATTCTACGATTTTAACTTTCATTAATTTCCACTCTTCAGTTCAGTCAGTGTCAAAGTAGTTTAAATTATACGATACATAAATGAAATTCTACATCATTTACAATAGAATGATGTAATATTAACCCTTGCCACACTGACATCTGTACATAGCATTACTATGGCAACACAATTCTGTGATAACAGAGTGCTAACGGTTAAGTCATAACAAAATTAATAACCCAACTAGGATAGAGGGGATGAGTGTTGCATTAAGGGACACACTTTGCTAAAGGGGTCTTTTTTGGAAAAACCCTGCCGTCAACACTAATACAAAAATATTCTTAGGACTTAATTGCTAATTGAAAAATATATATTTGATTCGTATATGTGGAATATATTTGATATATGTATATAGTGGAGCTCAACTCAAAATAATAATAGCTCTATACAGCCCAGGCTGTCATAAAAAGTATCAAAGGTCATATAGAAGCGTGACATACTGTAATCGGTGTTTAATATTAAATGACTGAACATTCCATTTCTCAGTAACTACGACAAGAGACAGACAAAAATTGTGGTCTAATACCTGAACAATGCAACAACATGGGTTATACATAGTTATACAAATTATTTTAAAAATTTACATAAAAGCACTAATTTATAAAGCACTTTTTCACTGCCATGCCATATTGCAGCAAAGCATTGTTCCCTTCCAGTTTTATTAGGTATTGATAGATTAGTATATAGGACCTCATCATAACCCCCCCCCCCACATATATATATATATATTTTTTTTAGTTGGGCAATAGTGAATCTTTACACAACACTGATAATACCAATGTGCCACTGTATAATGAATGTAATTCAGCAACTAGATATAGTCATGTATAAAAATACATAATTGTTTCTTAGGTTATTACGTAACCCGTTACTGTGACAACAGAATGTTTTCAATATACACAAGGTGTAACATAACCATATATGGACAAAAATAAATATGAAAATTTATATTAAACAATATATTTCATAATACTTTAAACTCGAAAACATCAAAAACATTATTGATAGCGGATACATTAGTAAATAAAACGGATATAACAATAGTGTTAACAATATTAGACTGACAAGACAATTCCATACCTGTTACTTGATACTAGATATCACTATGGACACATAACAGTGATAGAAATGTCCTAAATTAATAAAGGTTAGTATCAACTCGTGAAAATGAATGAAATAGATAACCTGAATGTGTAAAAAATTATCAAGAATGATGGGAGACATCTACGAAAAATGGGACAAAATTGGCTTCTCAAAAACACTGAAAAGATGACGGTCTTGTGTTTTTCCTGCTATTGCCATGGTCATACAATAAAAAGCACAGGGAAAAATTTGTTATGTGTAGATCAAAACTCGCGATCTTTTGCGTGAAGATACGCTCCTGTAACAACCGTGAGACTTGTGTCGATGATAAACATATTGGTTATTGTCGATCAAATCCAATCTCGAAAAGACGAGATAGGTGTTGCAGCACAAGAGAACATCTAAAGGGGAGGAGCCTTTGGATGACCACACTCCTAACAACCCATACCCCTAATGCAAATAGTTAGCGCTCTTGCCTGAAATAGCTGCGGCCTGTAGCCGCCAGCTGAGATAGCGATCAAACAGGCACAAGCAAGACATCCGATTGTGACAGGAGGCCATTATCGACGGCTTGAATAGCGTACGTAAAATGGCTCATGCGTAAACGACCAGATGGTAGAGATGTTGCATCATTTCAGCGTAGTCCAAAACAGTTCCAAATCTGACCGAAATCTATTTAGTTAGCTGTCTGCCTTATGATAGTTACAACTAAAAATAGATAATTATATTAGAAACCACATGTTAGATTACAGTACGCGCCTTTACAGGAGGGAAATTGATCCCAGGATCTTGGGATTTCATAGCATTCACGGGATCACAAGAACCTGGTGTTGACAAAAAAATGGTAAGATTACAGGACCGACGCTAAATATTCGCATTTCCAATTTAAATTACTTTCCTTATTCTTATCAGCATGTGTACATAATTGATGGATTACTGCTACGCCTGTGGTAAGGTCCCCTTTCACCCAGAAAGGTTTATTTGAAGTGTCAATATATTGTATTTTGGGATCTTCTGTAGACTGTTTCAAATAAGCTCACTACGAATTGATGACCCGTCAAAATTTTACAACTTGACAAAATGCATGTTGGATAATTGTATTATTGTTAGGCAAGAACTGGACATATATTATAATACTCTGCAGGAAATAAAAATCACTATTTCAAATCAAATATGCACTTATGGAGTCATAACTCGGACAGGTCAGCGCCATTAGACCATCTGGAGAACATCTGAAACATCAGCCAAGCCAGAAGGAAGAAGTCCTTACGATAGAACTACACGACAAGGGCTACCAAGAATTCCCCTCCTTCAGGCAGACGGGTATTCGGCACTTTTTGTCCAAAAAATACTGTAGCTGAACCACGGTCTTTTGGATTCAGTTAAATGCTCTAACCACTATGCTGCTTCCCTCTGGGAATATTTATAAAAACTGTTGCATTAGAAATTGATGTATCGTATACATTATTAAAGTACAATGCGTTGGCTGGACAAAGCTTAATCGCCACAATTTTATTATGTACGTAATCTCATTATGGGTCAAGGGTCAAATGGTCAGTTTTGGTGTGATTGAATAGCTAAATTGACCCGTGCTTCTTGGGCTGCAACTTCTGTCTCCTCGTCATGCAGTTGAAAGACATCGGACCACAGCAGGCAGCAGTTGGTGTGTGGTCTCTGACTGTAATTAGTTCACCTCGACTATTAGAATCTTTTATGATTATATTACAATCGTTTAGTTATATTGCTCAAATGTGATTCAAAACAGAATTTTGCAAAGAAACCGGAACGAGTGTGGTATAATCCCATTGCAGCTGAAACCATGAAAAATTTGATTTTGACTTGTGGCACAAATATTTATTAATTCCACTATATTTTAAGTCACGGGTACGGTGCTTTCAATGAAATGTTTTAATGAAAGTAATAATGAATTCCTTATTAAAGGAGGGAGGATTGTGGGTACTAAATCAGTAGAGAACAGGTGTTACAGTGTTAATACACAAGAGCAACATGAGCATGCATACATCACGTGCCCCATAGAGAACTAAATCGCGAGAAACATCTACATCTATCAGGATAATCTCTAAAGGACTAGGATGTCCATCGCGGGGATGAAAGCTCTGGATGACACGAGAGCGACACCATTTCTTGTGGATGCTGCCTAAATATTCATGAAATCACCTTATGACTGTAGGCTGGATTTGGTGAGCCTGCGAACCAAAAGGCAGAGATATCAAATCCTGGGAAATCCCAATTGTGTTTCTCAGTTACAACCCTCAGCGTTGTTCTTGATCCCAATTACTTTGACAATGCCATAAGTAAGTACAGGTTAGAGATATGCAGGGTGAAACTGGTAAAGACTCGTTATGATCTTGGGAAGTAGAATCAGCGCTAACTTCCCGAAAGTTGTACCCGTCATTTAGCAAGCTGCCTATCTAGCTATAAACGTGCGTAACCGTCGCTATAGTTACCCTTGCGGAGTGTTATCAAAGTGATTGTAGTCGACGCCCGATTTTCTGCAAATATAGCACATAGTGGTGCCGCACTTCATGCAGGTCATCTTGTTGCAGCCTTCGGTCTTGTAGAACTTCGTGCCACACGAAGCGCATGTTCGGAGCATCGCTTGCGTCATGCGCTCCTCGATGAGTTTTCTCGCGTGAATGTCGACCTCGCTGCATCGTAACGGCACGTGGTTCTCTTGCTTACACAATCTGTGATAAACGCAGATCACTGTCCTCTTCATTTCCGCCATATTGAATGACCTTTTTCCATTCATCCACTCATTGTCCTTCACCCTCTGTGAATCTTCAACTGACTTCCCAATTATACCCGAGTAACCAGAATATTTTGTTATAACCATAATACAGACTAACAATCTGCACACGACATAAAAGGTGATATATGATTCATAATGCGACCTATTGTGGTGTATTAAGGTGAGGTTTGAGAGGTGGTGTTCCGTAAGTTGAGCTACCTTTTCGCTCACCCACAGAAGTTATGACAAATGCGTGTAATAATATGTTATTTATATACCACTCAATATCGAGTTGCCAAGCTCAAACAGCGGTAAACAATGCTTGTAATAAAAACTATGATTTTATATGAGGAGTTACGTAGTAATTTACATCAACATAAAGTATAAATATGCCAAAGGCATATGAGCATATTGAATATGTGATGCGATTATACAGAGTGGTGCAAAAATAGGTACACAGTAATACAAAAGAATGTACAATACACATTGCATTTATTATGGACACTCATGAATGATACATATACAAATAATAACAAACACAAACTTCAATCCTCAGTTTTTCAAACAATTAATGCCAAATGACAACACTATTTGATATGTTACTCATATGACCAATATGATACAAGTGTATATGGACCTATTTTTGCACCCACTCTTCATATGTATCGCTGAGGTATAGTACAAATCGCATTCTATCATTGTCTTTCTACTACTGGAAAACATTGTTTTCGTTATGCAGGTCCTTATCCTATGGAAGAATCTTCCCCTTGAGCTTAGACACATACGTGCCTTCTCAATGTTCAAATGACTCAAAACGCACCTTCTCACTCAGTTGTGTTAGCCAAACAAGTTGTTTACTTTTCCAGTTCTGGAAAAGAACTCCCTTTATCGTATCTTATCTTAACCGTTACTGTGAACTGCTCTTAGAGTATGTTTTACATGGTAGAGAGCAGTATAAAAAAAACTTATTATCATTAGCTTATGTTGTAGTTCGGTCTGCTGATGGACTGCCAGCGCATAATACCAGAAAATGTCATTATTTATTAATTTTTAAGTATCTGTCTGAGTAACTAGCTGCAATTCCCTATGAAATGAATAAGGGACCTGCATGTCTCCTTGAGGCAGTCCGTGTTCAGGCACTTAAGGACCTTGTTGTTCTGGTCCGGCATGATGGTGGCAAACTCGCAGTATGGACATGCAACAAGGTCATCGATGCCGGCTGATCGCACCTGCAGGTCACGAGACATCCACGTGAATTACAACAGATGAACCATAAACATGAATAGCAAAAACATACCTGAAAAAGTTATAAATAACCTTGGCTCGTTAAACTTGTTATGAATATTCGTGTACATTAATTTCACATCCCTTAACTTGTTTGACTTTGGTTTATGGGTTTTTTATTTTGGGAGATGTGAAAGAGAGGATGTAATAAATTTTATTTATTATTGCAGTATATAAGGGGACATTTATTATTGCAGTAAATAAGGGGACATAAAAACGTGGTGGTTAAATTCAATAGACTACCATACATCGATACCTGATATAATTAGTACAGCTTTTATTTTGCACAAAAAACACCTTAAAACACTGTCTGCTCTGGCATATCTGCTTGGGTATTGCAGTAATATGTTGTAAAGGCTTCTCCCCTCTGCTGTGCCTGTGTTTCGCACGCTCTCTGGATGGTCTCTATGGTGAGAGAACTCAGCTTCTCATAGTGAGTAATCATCATTATTATTACAGATTTAATGAAATGCGCTACATATGCCAGCCGTCTGTTGCCAGTCAGAACCAATTAACCGGGTAATGCCATCGTATTGCTACATGCTACATACAACTAAAACAAAACTATACCTCCTCCTCCTGAATTTTTCGCACGACAGTCGAGAACATCTGGCTGGTGAGCACCGTCTTCAGAACAGTAATCGGAAACACCGCGTCGCATCCGTCATGAATGCACGTGAATGTAAACTTAGCTTCAGCGACTTTCACCTCGGACGCTCGACGAATGCATTCGTGGCAGAACAAGTGATCGCTGGTGCATGAGGACATGTCGCTGATCAAAAGTTCATCATCAAAGCAACAGGGGCATTCCATTAGTTCGCCGTTCATCCTCGCTGACTCGAGGGCTAAGTCGCGACTCTGCTTCTTTTTCATAAAATAATCTGCAAGTGAGATTCAAACTAGCGAGTACAGCAACACCCTGCGAATACCAAAGTTTGTAAGTACACATTGTCACATCAAGCAATTTCTTCCTATGATGATATAATAAACAAGATGCTAAGAAGACCTCAAGATGCTCACCTGATGATTAAAATAAACAAGATACGAAAGAGGCCGCACCTGAGACGCTCAGCTGAAAAAGAAAAAAGACAAAAAGAGGCCAAGGAGGCCATCTTGATATTAGAAGGAGAGAACAACAAGGAACCCTGACATCAAAAACAAGAGGCCAAAGAGATCTGAAAATACTCATTAAAATACCGAAACAAGAAAAAACAGATTTGTGGAAGAACCTAGGCTAAATCCCGATGACGATACTATAAACAAATCTAGAAGACACCAACCCAAGGACAATATCTGCCAAATAGTAGACCTTTGAGATAAGCAGTCCTGGAGAAGATTTTTGAACATCGGATGGATGGACGGACGGATGATGGACAAACTCCGATCAGAAAAGCTCACCGAGCATAAGCTCAGGTGAGCTAAAAAAGATAGAAAGTGTAAAATAACAAAAACAAAAAATGGAAAATGGAGAATGACAACACCACTTACAAATCTGAATAAGGCCAACCAACCCAAAAACTATGTTACCCCGAACAAATCTAAGTAAGATAAATGCAGCGACAATGTGTAGATCAAAACCAGGCAAAACTGCGCCAATTAGTTTTTGAGATTTCTCCAAGTAAAAATACAAACATTGGCAGAAAGTGCTGCCCTTTTCTCAGAGAGTGATATCTGTATTTTTTATTTTAATTATTTAACTTGTAAACGACCTTAGAGCATTTTAACCTGATGTTATAAAAATTTTATTTCTACTAATTTACAAAATGCCAAGTGGTTTTTTGGGGTTTTTAGAAAAAATTTTAACATCAGACTGATGGCTATACGCACTGATGGAGAGACCTCGTCTGACTAGAACAAATCATGAGAGCATTACCGATATAATGTTGAAAAATGACAGAATAATGACAGAAAATACTGCAAAAGCATATATAACAATCATAAAATATTTGTCATCATCTAAAACAGTCCTTTATTCCAATGACAAATCTTTGACAACACATGGATAATTTCTGCCGAATAGCAAAGACCATTTAAAAAGTAAAAAAACAAATATCGTAAAAGGACAAATATCAGCAGAAATTACCTTTCCTCGGGTTACGCTACTCAAACCAAAGCTGAAAAAGACCGATGCAGGAAGAAAGTTGGCTAAATGACAAGACTCTATGATTTAGGGTTTAATTAAATAGAAATAAAAAAACTTGAAAATTTTTAAATTCAAAACTTTACTACATTGATGTATTATCATGAAAGTATTTCAAATCTTTCAAATACATAACGGTATTTATGTACTGTTACAATAAAACATATTCTCAATAGCAGTCACAAATATCTCAATCTAAACCATCTAACATATTCTTGATAGCAGTCACAAATATCTCAATCTAAACCATCTAACATATTCTTGATAGCAGTCACAAATATCTAAATCTAAAC
>WURV02207154.1:0-11271 GCA_011762755.2 Epimenia babai
TTACTAATTTTAAATCATGACTTTTAGGGTTTTCCGGTATTTTTATCATTGTAAACCACCTGAGAGCATCATTGCCGATGGTTCAGGTGGTTTATAAATTCTATTATTATTATTATTATTATTTTGGCCCTCTACAAAGCTAGCTTACATATGTGGTTAACACAACAAATTAATTAGCCTCACTTATAAGGGGTCGGGGAAAATACATCGAGTCTGGGCAGACGGCTGACCTTTCATTCATGCCACTGGTTCCTCACATCTACAGATGTCGCACACTCCGCTAAATCTATAATAGTTAGTAGTTTTTTTACAATGGAATGATAACATAGCGGGGAGGTAAGCGACATAGACATCATCTATAGAGTATCTGAAGCACGCGTCGAAGGAAAAAGTCTTAAACCACCATACTGCAAGGGCTCACCAGAACCCATAGGCACAGGTGTTTTCTGCTCAAAATAAAGCCATTGGTAGTATGCTGGTTACAGCAGGAATTGAACCAGCGTCCTTTGGATTCTACGTCAAATGCTCTAACCACTACGCTAATTGTTCCGACGTGCGTGTAATAGTTGTAAATTCCTATTTGTAAATTTTTGAAGATGTGACACAGCTGTAAATAACAATATTGAGTGAATTTCAACGTTAAACTGTAAAGTGTACTATACACTGTATTATTTACGTCCATTATTTATGTACATTATTTGTGTACATTATTTGTGTACATTTACATAGACATTGACTTATGTCATTTGTATTCATGTTTATGCAAATGAAATGCAGCTAAATTCGTAACAGTGCTAATTGCTTAGATGATTATCTCGGTTATTTTATTCCACTGTACTCAGAACACACTGTATTTTATACATGCATGAGGGTGCAGTTAACGTGCTTGGGTAAGGCATTAGCTTTATTACGAGGACTTTGTCTGATTTCAATAGTAAATTAGTAATTTATATTCATGTTATGTTATCGCACCTTGTTCTTTTCTGTGTCCTGGGGTTTTTCTGGCTGCCTAATCTATAAATTTTCTTCATCTACACCTCGCCAAATGAGATCTGGAATCTTGGCTAATTCCATGGATTTCTCCCTCACCCAAGCTCCATAACTACATGTGGTATGGTATCTTGGTTCATTCTGAGGATTTTTTTGTCCTTTATACATTGCTTAGGGGGGAGGCAGTTGGCGTAGTGGTTACAGCATTTAACTTAGAATCCTGATGTCCCTGATTCAATGTCCCCTCTAACCAGTATACTGCCTGTGACATTTTTCGGGCTGAAAACTCCTTAAATGCCTGTGACCATAGGTTTTAACCCTTGCAGTGTGGTAGGGCTTTTTCCCCGCTAACATTTGCTATGCTCTAGATACTCTCTGTATGATCTCTATGTCGCTTACCTCCCAACTATGTCGTCATGTCAATTGTAAATAAACATGGACCTATCATAGACTTAGTGGAGTGTGCGACATATGTTGCCCGTATGTAGATGTTTGGAACTAGAGGAGTGAATGGAAAAATGGTCAATTGTCTACCCAGACTTGTTGGTTTTTTTGCACTAGGTGAGGCTAACCAAATTGTCATGTTAACCACATTAATAGGCTAGCTTTGTATATGGCCAAGGATGGCCCACGCAATGGTAATCAGCCTATATATATATACACATACATACATAAATACATACTTCCATTGGTTGATACTAGATGTGCTATAAAAATTTTTTGCTCATTCTCTGAACATGACCAGTTGCCTCATTTATTTATCACGCAGTGAATTGTTATTGTTTCTAATATCCACGTAGAAAGGCGTAGAAAGCCTTAGACAGGCTTAACACATCCTTACAAAGGCTCTACACAAACCTGTGTACATACTATAAGATTTTGTTGACAATTTCAGTTTGCTAATTAAATATCTAGTTATGATAAAAAAGCAACACTAATAATTAGTACCAGTAAAAAATGAAAAATCCCGAACCTTTTTTCAATTTTAGATTTTTATCTCGGAGCCATGATCAATTTCCATTAATTTTCTATTAATTTTATCGTCTTTTTCATAAAGTGATACAAATGATAAATTACGTTTAAGAATCCGTTTTTGTTGTTTCATAGTCAAGTTTGGTTTACTCGGATGAAAACAGCTGATAATAAAGTACTACGTTAATTAACCCAAACGTACTGACTGATGAAAAATATCTCCATGGTAACGAGTGATGTAACAACATAGGAATTGTTATATCACAATTAACTGATAAAATCTTATTGGGACAGTATTTTACGAATAGCCTTCGGTACACTATTGTTCCCACGATTGCGATCATAATGAAGTGCTATGTTGATCCTTGACGCAGGATGTATTTCGTATCTCTTGATATAATAGACTCGCATTTCCTGTATGCTGTCAGCTGTCACTCATTTCTATAAAGTGTTGCTTTAATAAGTAGATACAAGAAAATCGCAGTATTGACCCATCTCAACGATGCAAGTGGTGTGATTTTTGATTTCATTGTATAAAGCATTATATTTCATTGAGTAATCTACGTTGTAATAATGTGTTGTTACAGTATAAATTTAGCAACTTTAATCAGTAGGATTCTTGTATTGTTTAATGAAATATTGTTAGCTAACTCTTGATTGACACGTGGTAAATCCGTTTTTATATCTCTAGGCCGTCTTGGAATGTTCTTTAATGTTATGAAACTGGAATATACCAGGTTATTAGTTAATTTACTTGGTTGTTCAGGACTCCGGGGCATCAACACCAGAAGAGCCCTCTCCCGATTATGACGTTAGCTCAGAAGACGATACACCAAAGGGAGTGAAGCACAATGTACGCTTTCATCCTCAGCAGCATGCAATCCAGCATCACCCGGCACACCAGGACCACTGTTGCTGTTCTGACCGCATCTTTCCTGCACCACAGAACCCCTACCACTCATGCTCCTGGGCCTACCCCATGAATTACCCAGGCTTAGACCCACGAGGGTACTACATCAGTAGTCCTTACACGTCACCTTCCCCAGCAAGAAGTCACCACATGTGCTCTTATCAGGAGTCGCCTTTTAGTGGCGTCTGGCGGCCAGTTATCCCGCCGGGACGTAACTTTATGCATCATGCTAATCCACATAACGTTCCTGTTTACTGCAAAGGCTTGGTGAAATACGTTCCAACTAAACATTATTCCTTTTACGATCAGTCCGATGATAGTTCCGACGATGAGGTCTCTCGAAAAAATAAGAAATCATCAAAAGGCAAAGATGGAAAGAAGGTAAGTAAAGATGCAAAAGCTTCTAAAAGCAGAGATGTTCTCAGAAGTGAGAGTATGTTTAGGGTGACGAATATAGGTCATGTTCGCGATATGTCCATTGATTTGTCCAGCCGTCGACCGAAATCTAAGTCTTTTGGTGCTACAGATTTTTCTCGCCAGGCAGCACCAAGTTCTGATACCATACACAAGTGGTATCCTGTGAAGCGGAAGCCGCCTCCGAAAGCCTTGAACCATTCTGTGTCCATCGAATCTGACTCGGACACACTTGTCTCTACAGTATCGAGCAATTCCGATCCTAAGGTCACCGATAAGGCCTTCTCTATTTCGCCAGATGCAAAAAGCCTTCCTGCACCTGCTGCACCACCTCCTCCTCCTCCTCCTCCACCACCTCCTCCTCCTCCTCCATTGCCCCCTTCCTTTGCGAATGGAAAATTCCCACCACTTCCACGAATTCCACCTACAGAAAAAAACACGCAGTCGCCCCCGAAATCTTCATCGCCAAGCCAAAAATACCCACTTTCGGGCGGCATAATGCCACCCGCCGAGATCAGTCCAACTGCAGCCACTACACTGGGTCTTTGCAAAGATAAACCGAAACGTGTGAGCTTCAAGAACACCCCTAATTCAACGTTAACGAAACAGTCAAGAGAGGACTGTGACTACTCATCGCCTGTGACCTTACCTGGCACGACAAACCCGGTCGCTATATCCGTTGAGGAGCTCGGAAACATACGCCGCAGCCTTCGCAAAACGACGACATCAGGTGTGGCATGATCGTAGTTATCACCTACTATATATAACTATTTATATCCTTATATACTACTTTATACATGAAATATAAACATTATACAAATACAAATATATACTATGGAAGAATCTTCCATATGAGATTAGAACTGTTCGTAGCCTTTCTTGTTTTAAGCAATGGCTCAAAACATATCTCAAGACGTACACTAATTAGTGCATTGTTTTTGAGATGCTAAAAATACAAAACATTGACACGATGTTGTAGAGACATTGAACATCTACGAGAACATAGCAGACACTGCCTGCGAGATGTCTGCATCCCCCAGCCCCAGTCCTATCACACCAAGCTCCTCTGCAGCAGCAAGCACAGATCAGGGTACCTGCACTAATGCCTTTTGACTCATGATTGCTAGTTATATTCCTGGAAGAGGATATAATAGACAAAAAACAACAATGCTGGCAAGAATATTAAAATTATTAATGTTTGAATTGTATCAGATTGTGTTATTACATTTATAGCCTTTGAGGTGCCTAATGATAACATTTGATAGATCGCAGCAAATTCTCCTAACAAACGTTCTTTCAAAACACCATCCGCACCAAGATCAAAAGTTATAAATTTAGAATCTCGAAATCACATGAACTGTTGCCTCTTCTGTTGTTTAACGTTATGGTAGCCATTTTGAAAGAATGACTACTGCATACTGATGTAGGACTTGATTTAATCATACAGGTCAGTGATTAGTTTGGCTGGTGAAGTTTTTCATAGTGATCTTCTGGCCTCTGGAAATAACCCTCTGTCGATTATGACAAGTTTCATTCAGGGAACCACAATTTTTATGTGAAAAGTGGAGCCATTAAAATATCCAGTGAAGCGATATCAGCTGGATCACATATATGATCCAGGGCTGAGCCATGGGCTGCTGAGAACTGAACGTATTACGGAACGCTTACAGATTTGGTCTTTTTCAACAGTATGTACGGGAGTAGAGAAGACTTTACCAGATACGTTCCATCAACAGCAGAATTTCTCCAAAGATACGACACGTTCAGGTACACATTCCTACTAAACTCCTTAATACTTCTCCATCAATAGTTGAAAGGCTTATCAGGATTTTTGCAATACAGTGGTCAATTTCTTATATATGGTTTCATTTGAAATTTATCGATGCATTTATCAGAGTAATGGATGGGCAAATAATAGATAGACTGAAAATGAATACCCATTCAGCAAACCTGCCATCAACTAGCGGAAGAGACTCCTCTACATCATGTAGGACCATGCCTTGTATACCAAACAGCTACTGTATCCAATCATGTCATCCAATTACCAATCAGCCACGTCATGGATCTGTCTGAATTGTCCTTTTCAAAACTCAGCCAATTCCTTATTCAAACCAACAGACCAACCAACTGAATGAACTAACACAAAGGAAACAAACACTAACACTTGAAGGAGGCTGTCCACAAACCAAAACAGCATGTCTAGTCTTGTAAAAGTTTTCTTCTTTAGCAGCTGCTTGAGAGAATGTTGAGATAGGATTTCACAATTTCCTTTCGAATTTTATTTTCAATCTAGCCAGTATTCTATTCCTATTACCCATTTTACCATGAAAATGCTGTCTTTGCCTTTAGTACGGCCCACACATTTGACTTTGTATCGATCGGTATTGTGCTGGTTAGTTCCAAGCCAATTGCTTTTTAATGTACTCGTATACACCAACTTCTGACTCGATCCGACGTGTCGATTGTGCATTGACCAGAGACGCTGCCCCGGCCAGCATCGACTGCACTCAATGGTGGAACACGTAGCTCATTGCTAAACGAGATTCGGACTTTTTCTGAGAAAGACCTTACACGTGCTGATAGAGATATCAGACGTGCTGATAGAGATATCAGACGTGCTGATAGAGATATCACACGTGACGACCTCAGGCAAATCGGAATGCACTTGTTTGCTGACAGACGGAGTTTCAGAGGTACTCACTATTTTATTCTGATTATTTCTTTATTCTGAAATATCTTTAATGATTTTGAAGAGATGCTTATGGGTTGTATAGTAATTACTTCCGATTAGCTGTACGTGATATTGTTTGTTAGTTAATATCAAGTGTCACTCATTTATATAGAGTTCCTTCAACTGTTATAGGTCTAGAAAAGCTGCACTCTATAGAGTCTTGATTTGTGACCATTTACTTTAGGGTGGATGGACAGGACTTTACAAAAAAATCACATTGAAGACCATCTGGATCTGCATAGAATGTCAGTACAATTGGTAGAGCATCAGATCACTCAAATAGAAGATGTACGCTTAACTAAGCTAACATTTTCTGTGTATATCTGTGAAATAGTTTACTTAGTTCCCATTGACTAAATTTGTTTAAACTTTTGTAGAGGGTCTTCTTTCTCTACCACGTATGAAGCACGGGAATCAGAAGAACCAAAACCAAAAGTCATCTGCAGAGGTCACGCCTCTGAAGAACAGTTCACCCACAAAAGATGACGATGGTCAGCTATACAAAAATTGTGGTGACACATTGGTTGTAGCTGCTGATGTGCACAATGATACACAAACTGTTTCAACATTAAATAAATCACGACAAAATGATCGCAAGGAGCTGGTTGTCAAACAGATGAATGCTTCTATCGAGAGAAAAGTGCCTCGGTTTGTAATTGGAGGAAATGACGATGGTGTGGAGATTGATAAAAACAATAACTTAACCGAGGTAGAAAACATAGAAACCAAAAAGCAAGAAGAAAAGCTAGAGGGACAAGCTAAATTGCCTGAGCCATCGACATATGAAAATGTCGAGCTGGATGGGAACACATTGAAAAAATCTGATCAGAGTAATCGAATGGTTAAGACGGCTCGTGAACCTCTGAGGAAGGAGTCAGTAGAGGGAATTAGTTTGTTGGATGCATTGAAGTCACAGAAAGATCAGCTACGACGTACGAAAAAAACACAAGCTGAGAAAACATTTGTAATTGATTTGAATAATGATTTGCGGAATAATGCTGGTGAAAAGCCGTACGATAAATTTTACTTCTCCGTTAACCAATGCGCAATGCCATTTTCAAAGGCCGCACCGATTAACAGACAGATTAAGGATACGTCAAATGAGTTGAACGCCAACATAAGTGAGAAAAGAGCGCTCGTTGAGAATGCAGTTCCATTGAAGATGCCGGATGCAGATTCAATTAATCAGCGATTATCTTCCCAGACAGAACGACAGAAGATTCTTCTCGATTTGAAGAAACGCTTGAACTTTCCGAACGCGAAACTCAGCGATAAAGTTGACGCCAACGCGATCCGTCTCTCACACAGCCCGTCATTTTCCGGTTCCACATTCGTCAAGAGCATCGCGGGTAAATTCTCTCCGAATGGACAGAAATTGGCAAGTTCAGTCGTAAGGAATCATTCGGTCGCGTCGACGAGGGATCTGTCGTGCGGTGAGATCACTTTATCGTCGGTGAATGTTTCCAAGTTTGAGAATCGCCTCAAATCGATCAATTATGAGGCGTCGTCTGGCAAAAAGCTTCATATCACTGTTGACAACATATCAGCAAGATCTGGGTCATCCATTAAACATAGAAATGCCAAGCTTCAGCCACTAACAGGTCAGTTGATAGGTCAACTAACAGGTCAGTTAATAGGCCAATTTAGTCTTGACTGATCTGTAAACTAAACACTTAATAGTTAGATGGTAAAATTTAATTAAATTATATTCTGTTATGAACAAAATGTGTCATCATGAACAAATGAGAGAGCTATACTGATATATTTAATGGGTTCTCTTGGCACTCTCTTGCAGCATCCTTGACAGAACATTGTGCCATGTAAGACACTTCAGTTTAACTTTAAAGTAAATGATTGGTTTTCTATTCGTAAATATACCAAAAAGATCTTCTGGATTCATTCTTTCCACTGTGGCTAGGAAAAAGTTGCACTATTGGTGAAATTAAAAACCCCTCCTACCAGTAAATCTTACTGATTTGATATAAAGAGACACAAGTTACTATACACGTGATTTACTGTGGACATGTGTTAATTACATATGATTCACTGTTGACATGAGTTACTTACATATGATTTACTGGTGACACAAGTTATTATACACATGTTTTACTGTTGACATGAGTTACTTACATATGATTCACTGTTGACATGAGTTACTTACATATGATTCACTGTTGACATGAGTTACTTACATATGATTTACTGTTGACACAAGTTATTATACACATGTTTTACTGTGGACATGAGTTACTTACATATGATTCACTGTTGACATGAGTTACTTACATATGATTTACTATTGACAGAAGTTATTATACACATGATTCACTATTGATACACATTACTATACATATAATTCACTGTAGAGAGAAGTTACTATATATGTGAGTTACTTGACACATAAGTGTGTATAGACATAAATAACTGGTAGTAGGAGTTACTATAGACACAAATTACTATATATACATATGACGATCACTATAATTATTATAATTACTATGTCAGGTGATCAGTGGCCACCCAGTGTTATGTATGAAATTGATCAACGTTAACCAACAGTCTATAGCAACCTCTTCGTTCGACCATGTTGCTATGGACGTAACTTTACAAAGGGCTCAGATAACGGTTCAATCTCGACTATTCCTGGGTACATATACATACATAAGTGTGCACGCACATGCGCACATATGTACAAATATACATATGTACAACGTACTCACAAACATAGAAACATTGGACTGTACCACCCCATATCCGTCATGGAACCATAGACCCTTACAACCGTACGTACGTGCAACTGTGCGTACATAAATGTACAGTACGTTTGAAGGCAACGTACACAGCCTTATGCACATATATCTCAGTATTATTGTTATATGTACAGACATACGTATGTACGTACATCCATCCATACATTGTACGTATGTACATACATAGGTAGATTTCATCACTCTCATTGCGAGTGCTGCATAAACTACAATACCACTCCTACGTATCATAGACAAAAGCACTCGGCAATGAGAGAAACGGTGTCAGAAATAGCTCCACTGACTGCCTCTCCCTGCTGTATTATCTAACTCGCGTCTAAGCTTCACAGCTCCAGTGCTGCTCCCTTATTGGCACATCTGCCAGAATCTAGCGAGAGACACACAACCCTACGCGTACACCCACTAAATAATACAGCTAATGTTACCACCATAGTATCTTAGCAACGGAAATCCTCTTGACTTCCGAAAATATCTGAATAACTATAAGAAGTGAATGCATTGCGATTTTGCGATGTCAGAATACGGACCGAGTAGCTCATCGCAGATCGCAGATTTGTACTCAAATGATTTACTTTACTCAATTCTATACAATTATTATATAAAAAATTCAACATACACTATACAATGTTCCTACGTGACTTTATATTTTTTTTAAAAGTGCTTCCTGGGTTTTGGAAAGTTTATAATTTAATGTTTTTGCTATTGTTTTCATGGAGGAGCAGTTAGGATAGTCTATATATCATTGGAATTACAACGGCATGCACCTGGTTGGATTCCACATCCACCCAGTCTGTTGCCTGTGGCTGTGTTAAGGCAAAAGTGCCTCAAACCCCATCTGCTATTGCATACTAGTTATGTAAGGGCTTCTGTGCTCAGAGATGGCTGTATTTTAGAATGATCTCAACGGCGCTTCTCTCTTCGCTGTCTCGCCATCTCTTTGTAAACAATTATCAACTATCGCGAAAATAGCGGAGTATGCGAGGTGATAATGTAGGCTATCTGTGGGTGTTTGAAGCCAGTAGCTTGTATCCATCAACGAAGGTCAACTGCTGAGACTTGTCACTAATATAAATGCTTTAGTGTAGCCGAAGTAACTACCAATATTGATCCCGTAGTGTATATGGGGTTATCACTAATATAGATCCCGTAGTGTATATGGGCTTATCATTAATATAGATCCCGTAGTGTATATGGGCTTATCACTAATATAGATCCCGTAGTGTATATGGGCTTATCACTAATATAGATCCGGTAGTGTATATGGGCTTATCACTAATATAGATCTCGTAGTATATATGGGCTTATCACTAATATAGATCCGGTAGTGTATATGGGCTTATCACTAATATAGATCCGGTAGTGTATATGGGCTTATCACTTACATTGATCTCATAGTGTATATGGGCTTATCATTAATATAGATCCGGTAGTGTATATGGGCTTATCACTAATATAAAGCCTTTAGTGTATTACATGACCTTGGGGAAGCATTTACTTGACTGGTATGAGCACTGGACTCACAATCGAAAGATCGCGGGTTCAAAAACCGCTGGTCGACTTTTCTGCGATGATCCTCAGCAAGTTATTTATCCGTGATTGCTGGACTATACACGACATCTCTCCTCTTTTTATATAGGTTGTCTTGGCGATTATTGTTTGATCTTTGTTTAGCATAAACCTCTGGCTGATCATAGCAACTGGCAATGTGTCCTTGATTCACAAAATATCCCAATTGGAATACAATCATGAGTAAAGTCATGATAATTTTGTTGTATGCACCAGCTAATGGAATCTTGAATGAGTAAATCAATGTTCTCTTTGTTTGTATATGCTGTGGTACGTCTGTTGTACGGAGATATTATAAGTCTATTTAGGTGATCATTATATTAACCCTTACCACACTGACAACTATACGTCACATTACTATAGCGATACATTTGCGAAAACAGAGCAGTAAGGGTTAAATCAATATGTTCTAGAAGACTTTTTTGTCGATAAGTTCATATTTTTTAAGAGATGCGATCATGTCATCTGTCCTTATATTGTGACTTCTGTCCTCGTCTAGCGACCTTGCATCTCTGGTCTGTCTATACGACACTTTGAAGATATACACCTTCATTTCTTTGAAAGTCAGCTAGTGACTATGAATAATTCTCTTACGCCGCCAAAAAACTTACTCGACGACCTGGCTCAGTGCACACAGCAGTGGTACGTATGTCTGATCTCTAGAGGAATCTGTTCATCCTCCGCACACCAAAAATAGCAGCACGACGATCGAACAGAGGAACAGCTTACGTCTCAGTTGTTATGCTGCATCCACAAGAACCTATATCAGACGCATCAGACCGTACATTCCGCATGATACCGCTGTATCCATTGTCTGCTCATTGATTCTGTCTCGCTTTGATTTTTTTTTAATTTAGTTATAGGCTGACTACCGAAGTAATCGTTGTGTGGGCCAATTTCATTTATGACCCTTTACAAAG
>WURV02207165.1:0-26348 GCA_011762755.2 Epimenia babai
ATTAAACGGCCACCTGTCTTAATGGCCACTTTTTCGTGATTCCCGTGAATGGCCGCTTAATAGAGGTTTGACTGTACATCACTTGGGCTAACAAATAGACCAAATGGATTTTTAATGACAACCACACTTTAGCAGCTTTACCTGCATTAGCAAAGCCTTCTCTACGAAGGCACTTTTTCATGTTTGTCTTGGTATTTTATTCAATAGCTCTTCCGAATGCGAACAGATATATAAAAAATGGCGTTGGCGGGCAGCTATACAAAGTTGAGCTAGGATCCACAATAAACACATATTGTTATCTCTTAGGCTTAGACAAGGTAAAATTTCTGCTTGGCAATATGTCATTTAGAGTTGCGTAATTTAAAGCTAAAATCTATGCATTGCGCAAGTTAGAATAAAGAGGAGAGAACAAAAGAACATGCATGCAATGTCTATTACATAATGGCTGCAGTGCGCCGAAGGGAGAAATCAATGTAGGGGCTTGGGCGAGGGTGTTTTTCATCTGTAAGTATTGCATTACAAATATATATAATATAATATATATATTACGGAATACGCGAGATTGAGTAAATGAAGTCTCCACGGGCAGGTATGGGATCCTGATGGATTAATGACGGACAGAGCAGGCCAGGAGCTGTTAAGGGATAGTAGGCAACAATGGCGATGGTGCCCGCGGTTATCATTACCCGCCCGGTGGAGCACTTACGTTAAAAGTTATCCGCATTCGCGTAGTGCTAAGTAAATATGGTGAAGACAAAACGCTTTTTTACTTGAAGTAAGGCATAATGACTGGTGATACGTTATGCCTGGCCACTGGTGTTACGAATTAATAGCCCGGGTATGATATTGTGTGATCTGTGGCATTATAATCGCGGGCAGGCACCTATTACTAGTTTTTATATTAGGAATGTTATCGAACATAAAATGCATTAGGCTACATTATCAGTGCGCACTAATCGCTATATAATATACTAACCAAATCACCCACGCTTTACTGCAGTTCGCAATATTTCTTGCAAGATAATGGTCATTAATGTCGCAACATTGATTTTTTGTAGAGAAAAGAGAAAAATTATGCATTTTGATATTGCTTAATGGGAAATGAAATCATTTAAAACATAATCCTTATTATACCAATTAAAAGTTAATCCGTTCAAACATAAAAATATTCGTGTACTTAGGGACTTTGGACTGAATACTTGTTTTTCTACTCATAAATAGTGCATTTCCATAATAAATTTTTAGTGAAAACGTTTTTCTGTAAATGGCAATAGTGCGAACAAAAAAACAAAAAAATACCTAATTTATATTTTATGGATCAGGCTAATGATAAATGAATGTACTTTATTATATTAGAAGAAAATAATAATTTTAGGTAAAGAGAGATAATATTAGACGATATTAGGTAATGGGAGACAACACATGAAAATATACAAAATCTCAAACTTTTTCTTAATCTATGACATTTGTAGTTTCCACGATCGTAATTTATTGTATTTTCAGAAAAATTATATTTATGGGGTCTATCCCCAAAAGCCTAGGAGGATCTAGTGAATAAATGAACCGACAAACACAAGACGGACCGGATTACAACTTTATTATATTAGATTATCATATTAAAAAAGAGCGATAAACTGTGATATATAGTGCCCACAGGAACTCACTATAAGCAAAAAATACTAGTGACACTATACAACAGGTAATTTTAACAACATGCTCCATGTATACCATGTATTATAGTGTACTAGGGTAAACCAACTGCACGGACTGTCTCCCTGCACCATACATCTCCATTCCTCTCTACTTCATGCATCTTCCTTCACAACTCCTATCATACTATAATAATCTTGAAGTATTTTACCTTCTACCACGCAGTTCCGGGTGTCTCAGTCCCTGCCCCGGGCAATGGTCATTGACCTACTGACAAAATCAGTTTCCTCCTGCTGGAATCAACATAAACAAGCCCTTCATGACTTTTAAACAATATCGACCACAACCTCCAGTTCCCTTGCCATTCTGTAGATATGTTGGAGCAATACAGTACCAACCTAGGGAAAATGTCTGTCAAATGAGGCAGCTCTGTGACCCATGACATTCGAGATTTTTATTTAAAGAAAATATTGACATCTGATAGACCTATGGAAGGATGGATGATGAGCAGGACGGGCGACAAACTAAGTCAGATGAGAATAGCTCACAAGAGTATATGCTCAGGTGAGCTAAAAAAGTGCATCATTTAAATACAGTAGCGAGAAATTTATATATGTTACATTAAAACCGATCGCACAACTGATGGTTGACCAGTGATTGAGGAAATGTCACGAGCAGCTCTGTATAGCATACTTCTCACTTTTATACTTCCCAGTGAATTGTAGCAGAGTTGCCACTAACAAATATCACTGGTACTTAGGTGCGGAAAAGAGCTCAAGAATATGTACAACATAAAAACGATTGATATTGCCTGGTTTCGTATATTCTTCAACTGAGGTAGGTATACTGCCCACGATATTTATTGTATATTTATTACATATACACCACAAAGAATATTTGCTGATATTTTGGTATGCGTCTTGATCAACTAACGATCTGGTAACAACGCAGGCCGAAACATTGTAAAACCTCTCAGGAGAGATTCCGGTTTATACGATACGAATATAATAGCTGTGATATCAACCACGCTTATTTGATACCTCCATGAAATGAGAAATAAAGACTTGTTACGTGATATCTCGCATTACGTGTAATGATACGAGATACTCTAATATCTACAATCGCACCAGACTGACGCAGAAGACAATGGATTCATAGAGAAATACGAACTAGAATTTCTATTTCTAGAATACCAAATTACATTGAGTGGCGGGTAGAGTCTGTCAGAAGATGAACAATTGTACATATACACGAGGGGGGGGGAGTTCCTTGTATGGGTCGTAGACGTATTATGTGACGTGTGGGGAAGATTGTTGGAATAAAGAGCTTGATTACATTACTGAGAAATCATTACTAGTATGCGCATTATGACTGACAGGGTACCGAATACATAGCGGAGTTCGTAGACAATCACAAGATAGAAGAGTCAAATACTAAGAAATACCAATATTGTTTTTCTGTTGTATCCAGTGCAGGGCATAAATACCATATGTATTCTTTTCATGCATAAGGCGATGGGGGTATATCAGCAAAGAGGTATATCAGCAAAGAGGTATATCAGCAAAGAGGTATATCAGCAAAGAGGTATATCAGCAAAGCGGTATATCAGCAAAGAGGTATATCAGCAAAGAGGTATATCAGCAAAGGGGTATATCAGCAAAGAGGTATATCAGCAAATAGGTATATCAGTAAAGAGGTATATCAGCAAAAAGGTATATTAGCCACGATATTTGGGTATAACTGAGGTATATCAGCCACAACATTCGGGTATAGATGAGGTATAGCATTCACAACATAAGGGTATATATCAGGTATATCCCCCCTAACTTGTGGGTATATATCAGGTATATCACCCATAACTTGTGGGTATCGATAAGAATATATCACCCACAACTTATGGGTGAAGATAATAGTATTCCATCTACAACTTGTATTTATAGATAAGGGGAATAAGCCACAATATTATATATCAGAGAGGTACAGAAGTAGCCTTGAGTGGCATCTGAGAGAGCCTACATCATTCCTCAGGGTGTTATGTTATCGAGCAACATGTGAGGTGTATACTAGATGGTTACCATCCATGTCATTATTATGTAATCTTCTGATGTGTTTTAGGGTGGTACTTCACAGAGATAACCGTTAATGATTCTCACTGTGTGCATCTTCTAATGGGTGAAGACATTGTAAACTGAATGAGTGTTACCAAGCGCCGTATGTATTTATGGTTTGTTCCAGACCTTTGACTCGTAAAAACATGAAAACATACAGTAGAAAACTAGATAGTCAGGTGTAATGCAATAAAATACTTTTCATTCATGATGGATGGTGGGTGACTGTAAATGATTCGATCTGTTACATTAGTTAAACTACATAGACACTGGAGATCTGAAGTACCTTTTAACTATGCCAGTGATATACAGAGATATTGTTAACCAGAAAATATCTACCATATAAATGCGACGGCCAACATGGGGTGTTAACATTAAAAAACTAATGTAAACGAATGTACATAGAAGTCTAACTATCACAAATCAAACATCCAATATAAAGTCGCAAAGCCCTGTCTGTCAATCATTTTAAAAGCTTTTGACTCCCTAAATTACCACAACTTCAAAAGATCACCCGGCAAAATCACTATTTTTGAAATGAAATGAAATTTTATAGATTTATAGTGCCCTTTTAACACATGGCTATCAAAGACACTATACAAATTTATGGTTCCTATGATTAACTAGAAACACAATTTTCTTGACTGCGCACGTCATTGGCCAATAATAAATAATTCTCGAGACACAAATACCATCCTAGACAATTGTTTACAATTCCCGCATTAGATTACACTAAAATGTTCCGACATGACTGCATGACTGATGCCTGCTCCACTAAAAGTTCTTTGTACATGTAGCCAGGGTATTTATCATCGCCATTATTGCAGTTGTGTAACTGCTAATGTAGTGTTTTATGGCGACTTGAGAGGCTGCATCTGTTGCGGGAAGTGCCGTTGCATAAGGGCTATAGAAAACATCATGTAACAGCCATTTGTGGAAGACATTCTCCAGTTGCCAGTTGGTATGGAACTGAGCTCCACGTGATCACATTATCCACATCATCGTGATTACATTATATCAGTTATTACTATACATGACAGCCAGACCAAATTCCTGACATCAACCTCAATCTGAACAATATCCAATAATTACATTTACGGGTAATACCTACTCGTAAAAGTTGCAGAAATAATAAAATATTATCAATAACAGCCTATCGATGGACAGCAATTCGAATCAACACAAGTGTTTGTGTATCCTCCATATTCTCATTGGCTACTGTCAAGAGGTGCTGTCTTTCCACTACCAGTAGCCGTTGTTTTCGTTATGCAGATCCTACTCTTTGGAACAATCTTCCTTATGAGATTAGAACTGTTCGTAGCCTTTCTTGTTTTAAGCATCGGCTCAAATCATATCTATTCACTTTGCCGTCTTAACTTGTTCCACTTATTTTGTTGTTATGGATCGCCACATTCGATGATTTATTTTTTACCATGAACCACTCTTTGAGCATGTTGGTCATGGAATCAGGAATTTAATTATTATTATACTCAGGTATACCTCATCATGTGCATGGTCCTCTACTCTCCAATGATAGCCATACTACCAGATACTCCTCACCTCCTAAGGAGAGGGATAATTTTAGACAATCTAAAAGCTACATTACGCCACTATCACTAGTTGAATATATGCACAAGTCGAGTGGGATTAACATCATCGCGTGGGCGATGATTATCTCTTACAAACCTAGCCTAGACTGAGGTTGTTACAATGTCTGTCAATGTCACTAAAATAGGTAGCCTCATTCACTGTGCTGTAGAAATCGCCATAGTGCAAACAGCAAAGTCTTGGTTGACCCTTGACCATCATCCATGTTACAATTAGTGGGAATATACATATATAATTATTATGAACTAAGGCTTAAAATAAGGATTGGGGATTGCGAACGAATTTAAGCATCAGAAAAGCTGTTTACCAGCGCATAACCCTTGCCCAACTGACTACTGGACATCACATTACTACTGGAATACAATTCCATGACGAACAGAAGTGCTAAGGGTTAAACAATTATTTTAAAAAGTTAATCGAGAATTTCAGCCAATCGTGTAACTGATTGAACTTACTGTTTCAGAATAGCCATATAAAATAAGCCTTTAAAGCAACTCAATATTGGAAAAGGATGTTCATAATTGAAATAAACAATTATAATAATATGAAATGATTGTGAGTTTTATTAATCTTGTAAAGTTATTTGGATCACTGTTTTGGTTGTCTTTTTGTATAGCTAAATGTAACTGACCTCAATGTTGTATTAACATTTACGGGCAAAGGTCTTTATACAAGTACTATTGTATTAGTAATGGAATATTTCATCCAAAACACAGAGTCAGAGAGAGGAAACCCTGACATAACCACACTACAAGGGTTACAGAAGCCCCCGTGTGTACACATCAGGATGTAAGGCAAGGTATTTCAGTCAAGTTGCTCAAGTTTGAAGGTGGAGTCGTATTTGCCAAATCTACTCTTATCAGACATCTACAACTACCAGCGGACTGTAGAGTTTGTGAATGTGCTTTGGGAAGGCTGGTTTTAATGGTTTTCATTCTTACCTAGTTGAGACTGAAATAATGATCTAGGATAATAAACACTCATACTCGGGTTATTAATACAATGATTGTGAGTATCTCACATTACCATAGGCATAGCCGCTTTATTATTGTATAAGAAAGTCATAAAATAAAGTAACAAACATTTAACTATCTTATTACTGCATTCCAATGGTATAATGACTAAAGATACCGTAAGTGAGTTAAATGTCTCTAGTGAACAAAGTTAGATATGTGTACCTTTCATAAAAACGTTGGCAGTGAATAGTAAACGTCAAGGTACCGCTACATTTGTTTCAAGGTGTGTTATCTTCTGACAATTCCCATATAAAGAGCGATTATTCTCCTTATTCCCCTCCCCCACCCATTAAAATCATTGATACCAAAAACTAAAACACATACTATTTTATTGTAATATTTCAGAAGTTTCTGTCCATTTCCGAAATTGTCGTAGTACTATACCAGTCAAAAGCACCTATTCTCTACACCTTACACCCCCCTCCTCCCCACACCCCTTAAAATCATTTACATCCCTCGTAAGGCATACTGGATGCAGAAATTGAAGAGGACTTCATGCTATCAATGCAATTTCTCTAAGTGTATGGTATTAGTAAGTGGATGTCATGGCTCGCTGACTGGTAGGTGGGATTTCATGACAGCGGCTGTATACCCGATTTCACCAACAATATCGTAGCACTGAGAAGATCTTAGTCCCGATACAATCAATCCATTGGAAATGATCTCATAGACAAATGGCAAGTCACTCTCTCTCGAGTCTCCATTTTCACCCCATCCAATCAATCAAATTCTCCCACACTTTGACAGATCTCGCTCTAGTCTCTGATTCACCCTCTCTAAAGCTACAAATGTATTGTTCCAATTACGTAATTAATGCATCTACTGCCTGGTACTCGCTTATTTCTCTATTCGTTGCGTAGCTATCACCAACAAATATGTTAACTCCATAAACAGACTCAATAGCTATTACCTTCTACCATGTCTCTATAGACCCATTTTCCTTGACTTTATAGGTTATACAGATCTTTGGAACACAGTATCTACTCTGTGAACATTAGGTCAGTAATTCTTATTAATTTAATTAACTTCAACGTCAGCGAGATACAGCTGTTTTAGCCAATAACTGCTAAGTGCTGCTGCAACTTCTCGCTAGTATTAGCCATTCTTTCTGAAGTTTGATATATACTACTCAAAATTTCTTAACGATCACACATATGTTATAATATAATACACTAAAATATATGTATAATACACTATGATTACAATGGTAATTGATTTGCTGGAGACCTTCGGTCTTTTTATGAGTGAAGAGTACATGTTTCACATGTTGACCACTCAAGGCTATAGTAAGCCAAGCCCATACACGAGTACCAACATTTTACTGCATATTAAGTCGGTTTGTAAATTTGACTAGGACTGTTCACACTGAATTTCTAACGTTAAAAGTAGTGTTTTAGTGGTCGTTAGGTGTACCTCTATCTACCAGAATGCCTCCAAGATAAAATCGCCATTTAACGTCAGAAGATCTGAATGGATAGATAGGCATGATCGAGGCTGGCCTGTCGCAGCGGCATGTGGCTCAGGAGTTGGTTGGGTGTGTCACAAAGTGTCATCTCCCATGCTTGGAATCGTTATCAGGCTACTGGTACAGCCAACAAATGCGACAGAGTTACACAGCACGTCCACAGCTACAACCTTGCAGAGAAACCTGAGAGATGCATCAGGAGTTCGTTTATCCACCAAAACCATCAGGAATAGGCTCTATGAATGAGGATTGAGGGCTCGCTGACCGGCTATATCCATTGTACTCACTCCACAGTACAGACAACATTAATATGACATGTCACCTGGACCCAAACCCAGTTAAGTACTGTATTCTTCAGTCTTCACAGATGAGTCCAGGTTCTATCTAGACTTAACTGGTCGTGTTCAGGTGTGGAGAAGGCTGAATGAGCAATATTCAGATGCTACAGTTGTTGAACATGGCCGATACGGCGACTGTCATCGTCTGAGGTAGCATCACTATCATGTATCGTACAGACATCCATGCAATGGAGAACGGCAAGCTAACTGGTGTCAGATACAACGATGGAATCCTCGATGTGTTTGTGAGGCCATTGCCTCTTGATAATGGTCCAGACTGTTCTGATGGATCATAATGCCCGTCCTCATCATGCCATCATCATTAATTAGTACCTTAAGCATGAGCATCAACAGAATAGACTGGCCAGCTCGCTCACCTGATCTCAATCCTATTGGGCATGCGTGGGACATACTGCAGGCTGCCATCTCTGCCCGCAATGATCAACCTGGCATGCTGCAACAGCTCAGGGATGCGATATTGTACTCATGGACCAATATCCCACAATGGAATCTGCATCATCTAGTCGATAGCATGCGCAAACAATGTCAAGCAGTAATTGACAGTTGAGGTCACACACGCTACTAATCCATGTTTTGTGAACAAAAAACAGGTTTCTTTGTTTTCGGGAATTTTTAGAATGTTTTATTTTTCTAACATTTTGTTGAAAAACAACATGTCGGCTTCATTTTGAAAATTTGTTAATTTTGGTCTGAATCGTTTCACATACTGATGAAAGATTTAGTACCACACCTTCATGTTTGGAAATTATAGGAAATTATCACATAATATATATATACATATGATCCTTAAGAAGTTTTGTGTAGTATATTACAAATGAATTGAGTCACTAGGCTACCATCCAAGAGTCTGAAAGCAATGCGCAATAAATATCGGCAATAAATTGTGCAAAAAATGCGTCAGTGTAAAGGTAATATAAAGGTATCTAATGTCATTTAATAGTCGTAACATTAAGCCCTGACCTAAACCCTAACATTACATGTCTTGACTTTCTCCATTTACATTTTTATTACAGAGTATTCATGGCTGTCATCGTATTATTGAAATTCCAGATAATCTGGGAAACACTCCACACAAAGGTGTGAGCAAACATCTGTCGATAGATTGTTGATTATTAGCTTAAGATTTGGATGATAAACAGAAAGTTTCTTCATTGTGGGCAGAAAATAAATTTATAGGTTAATATATTATTGCATGAACATCGGTTACGTGAGAAAAATCTCTGAATACTAATTGGTGATAGTAGAAAATATTAAAGGAAAGTTATTAATATTCCTGTCATTTCATATAGCTGTTATACAAAAGAGACTGGGTAAGGAAAAATCAGGGTCAGGAGCGAATTGGATTAAATACATTTATGTAGACTGTAGAAACTGTGAAACAAGATAGAGTGCAGTGGGGGAGACGGTTAGCGTAGTGGTTAGAGCGTTTGACTTAGAATCCAGGGGTCCCTGGTTCAATTCCCGCTCTAACCCAGTATACTACTGGTGGCGTTTTTCGAGCAAATAACCCTGTGACCATGGGGCAGGGTAGCTCTTGCAGCGTGGTTCTGTTAGAGCTCTTCCCTCTGGTGTAGCTTGGCTTCAGATGTTCTATGGATGTATCTCTATGTCGCTTACCTCCTTGCTATGTCCTCATTCCATTGTAAATAACCATTAACTCTCATAGACTTGGTGGAGAGTGCGACATATGTAGCCCGTCTGTAGATGTTTGGAACCAGTGCCGTGAATAGACAGAGGTCAATTGTCTGTACAGACTCGGTGGGTTTTTCACACTAAGTGTTTTTCCCCCCAGCTCGTATAAATATATAAAACTAATAGAATTGTCATGTTGACCACATTGATAGGCTAGTTTCGTAAAGGGCCAAGGATGGCCCACGCAACGATTACCTTTGTAATCAGCCAATAAATACATGCATTCATAGACAGATTGCATTTGAACAGTTCTTTATCTTGTCCCAGTGCATTATTCCATGTCAACTATTAATTCTTAATCGTGTGCGCTTTGGCAATGTGTATTGAATTGAATAAAAACAACTGGTGAAATATTATAATTAATTAGGATTTTCGTCTAAGGTCTGCAATGTAATTAATGGTAGATCTCAAGACAAACAAATTTCGATATGGCATTTTTATTAAATATCACAGATCGGTATGACAGGGCGATTCGATTTTCGTCAAATTATTGTCCGCAAACACTCCCCAGACAGCGGCATGAAATTACTTAACAGAGAAAGAAAAGACAATTATTGACTGAATAAAGAGTGCTGGTCATACAATCGTTCCTCGCCCGTTACGCATTTGATTGGAGTGTGCCGAAACGTGTTTTGATTCCTATCACAGAACCGCTCGCATCAATACTCGTGCCCGACATCCTGTAAGAAAATCTAATATATTTGCCCGACGACTACTGACAGTCCCAATTCTCCGTCGTATATCGGGTTCGTCTGGGTTAACCTTCTCTACTGCAATTACGGCGCACCAAAAACGCGAGTTTTAATTTACTCGATTTCACACATCACAAATTGTATCCAATAAGACGCAGCGATAATTGCGTTCTTTTGATCGTTCGCTTATTGTTTGGGACGCGTCGAGTCACTCCCCCGTGACAGTGAGGGTGTGTGGTTTTTTTGCGCGTATGTTCATTTACTAAATGCGTGGATTTAATTCTATTTGTGTGGAAGACAATACACAATACGCACAGCGAATTCCATGCCATCTCGGAGTACTTCATCAAATAATGTAGATGGAACAACCGCAACGGAATCTCATTTACTCAAAATGTCTTACATAATTTTAACTCCATTTTTTTTCTTTAATAAAACAGTAAAGCACAACATATTATTCCTATATAACATTAATTGAAATCACAATTTCTCTACCGAATGTGCAGTGGCGTAAAAAGGGGGTAGGTGGGAGGGACGATGCGCCAGGGGTGGCATTTTGAGGGCTTTCTGGAATTTTGAAGGGCAACTTATTATCAACAGCCAGTGGAGGGGGGGATTGAAATGTTACGACCGCCCTGGGCAGCAAAAATAGTTGCTCTGCCACTGCGAATGTGTATCACAAATCAAAATACATTTGCATGTTACTCGATACTATACAATATACTTTTATAGTTAGTTATTGGCATACATAGCTTCTATATCTAGGATATTGAATTGTTAAAATGTTCAACATCAAAACAAAAATGTATGAGTAATACATCAAAATATAAGACAATTTAAAAAACTGAAATATACATATGGTACGTATAAAATAAACATTAATGAGTTGGGTATAAACTGTAATTCAATGACACATGGCTAGAGGGGCTAAGTAATGAGTTGTTTATGCCATACACTCTACTTATGTTGTTTGTCGAGGTTGATATTTATTTATATTTACCGATACCAATAGATTTATCATAATTCCACAATGTTGTGCGATATGAAATATTCATGAGTGCCATTACTTTTGACTCGATGCCCTTCATGTGGAGGACATATATGGATTGTGGGTCGGTGTAATTCTCCGCTACACCCACCCGTCTTCCCTGATTACTCCCTGATTACGATGAATATTAGCCGAGCTGTGACTGCCGATTATTGCTGCAATTTGCACCAATGTGCGTCCATTTTTCACGTATTACGTCAATAATGCACGGGGCGAAAATTTGTGTTGCGTATAATCTATACGCTACGTGTCGAGGTGACATTTCAATCACAGACAAATAATACAAGCCCTGGCAGCGTTATTTAAATACCCCCGTCCTACTTACAGGTAAAGGGCAACATAATATGGTATATAAAGTGCAGGGAGGAAAGGCCGCAAAGCTTGTGGTGCGTAATGAAGCTAAGGAAAGTGCCATATTATCAATAACTTTATAATATAGGTGTAAGGTGATGTTTGTAGGTGACACCCCTGCACACAGTTGTGAAGACTTGCACTCTAGTCACTAAGGAAAGCCTGAAAGCGAAACCAACCAGGTAAGACTATCCTGAACCAGGTATGAGCTTGTTCAGATAATTCCTCGATATGATTGAGCTTATAAGTGAGTCGTGTTCCAAACAAGGTGCCCGCTTCTCTTGCTGATTCCTGGGTCTGACTGAGTGATTAGGAACGGGTGTCTAGCTTATCCCACTAGTTCCTGGATATGACCGGGTCATAAGGGAATATTTGTGTTTGAAACGAGGTGCCAGCATGTTCTGCTAGTTCCTGGATATAACTAAGTGATAAGAGATGGGTGTCCCAAAGAGGTACCCACTTATCTTGTAGTTCCTGGATATGACAGCTATCAATTAAGAGCATCTTAAATCTGCTGTCAGCTTATCTTGGATATGAATTTTTCTGAATTTGGGACAAAGTTAAATCTTCATGACTACATGACTATTGAGATACAATAAACACAATAAGTTCAATAAGTCATAATATGTAAAATTTCATATTAAATAGTATCAAAAGTGGCTCTATGGTACCGTATCATTGTCTTTTCTGGAAAATTTATAAAAAGATAATATAATGATTAATGGAAACTTAACAGAAACACCAATACAGTTTTATCAAAGCATTGTTAACTCGGGGTTTCCCACAATTATGTTTCACTAAATCAGGGGTCCTGAAACTGTGGGTTGTCACGGCCCAGAGGGAGGCCTCGAGACTAAACCAAGTGGGCTATTAAATGTAGACAAAATTAAATGCTCCCATCATCATATCAAATTGTTTCTTCACTTTCTTGTAAACAGAGAGAAATGCACAGAAGAAAACTGTGCATAGGATTTTCCTTTTTCCTTTTTTCTTTTTTCCTTTTTTCGATATTTGTTCTGTTTTTCACCGAATTATTTAACATTGTTATCCATTTCATGTTTACTCTAAATGTACATGGTTGTATCTAACATTGATCTGCATTACCTGTATACTGTTAGATGTTAATTTTCTATAATTTAAGTAATTACATTATAATCTTAGACCATTAGGCTATTGTTTCATGTAAAGTGTGTCTGACAGCTCTGCTAATAAGTACACTTTAAACATATAAATTTCATTTCATTTCATTTCAAAACCTATACCTCTGATGGGACTACATTAACAGACAGTTCTTAGCGAGATCGCCGAAATCAAAAGTGTTATTTTAACTGCAGCCTACAGTAATTATTTTATATAGTTACGGCACAAGACACGCGTAAATACACAATTTTTTTGCAAGAGCCCATATTGCCTTAGTTTTGGCTGATAAAACAAAAAATAAACAGTAACTTGATAGGAAATTTTTGTTCAGATTGAACAACTGTAAAGAGTCAATTCATTCCGAGAAGCAATTCAATTGTAGTTATAAATTCTATTACCGTTTCGTACAGAATTGAATCAGTTAACATCAAATAATATTGATAAGGTGCCTTTGTCATTTAGGGCCCCAAACTTTTAACTTTGAGGTGAATGGCGAGCCGCATATACACACACACACACACATTCACACTCTCACAGCTGACACGTGTCAATCCAATCGCAGTAGTCTCACATATCTACATAGCTGCACATTGCACAATACACACATAGCGGGGAAGGAGAGGGGGGGGGGGTGAAACAAACAGCTTTCTAATGTTGAAGTTGGTAAACAACCTTTGAATCCCTGAACATGTAAGAATGCTGTAGCTTAGGTGCGTGAGAACATGACTGATTATTGAGAGGGGTGGGCTCTGTGTCATCATATACCATAAGGCCCCATAAAGTTAACTGTCCGTTTTTCATCACCGCCCGGCTCAATTTTCGGCGCCACCCCGATTTTTTTTATACGCGAATTTCGTCCTACAATCCTATTTCATGCTGACTCAGATAACTAAACTAAAAGTATCATGTTTTCCCACATCTTCCGTATATGAACAGCCATATGAACGGTAGTTTGTGGTATTTTGTGTATTACATAAAACAAAATATCATTCGAAATACATTGGTGGCCGCTACTATGAACAAACACAAACTAAAACCATCCACTCAAAATTCATGACTCCACTGGAATGAATGAATAATATTAAATGTCAGCCGGGCATGCCGGATGATTGAACTGTCAAAACCGAAAATAAGGTGTCAAAAACGGTAAAAATCCTCTAGCTTCTGGATTTTAAATCCTCCCGCCCACCCCGATTTTCAAAAAAGTAATGAAAAACTGACAATTGATTTTATGGCACCTAAACAAGTATATAATAATGGTGATAGATTAACCATAGCAGTGACCACTCACCAGTGCTTATTAAGACTTGGTTAGCTGTCTATGGGTTGATTGACACGCTATCATGGGCTAATTGCAGTGAGACTGAAGTACTATAGGATATAAGATAATTAAGTTGTATGTCATACTACAGACAATCCTTCAGCAGCGTGCAAGAGGTTGGGAATATAATTAGGATTCCTGTAGGACGGGCGAATGGGCAGAGGGGATGATGGATTTTGTGGTGAGGAGATTGTTGTTGGTGGTTAAACTAATATTGGTATTGTGAGGTTCGATTCAAACAGTCGCATACTGCACTTGTGAAGCTGGGTGTCATTAACGATACATTTATAAAAGCGCAAAATAATGTAGCAAGCAGCCATGTCAGGTAGTACTGACCCTAATACTTGAGTTGATATTGGTAGACCACTAGTATGGTCATTTAGAAGAACAGGGTTCTTACTACCCCACGAAACATTTTTCCGCTGGATTTCTTACTACGTATGAATAGTTCATTAATTTTAAGATGGCTGTTAGTATTACAATACACATAGATGAACGAGGTATAGCTTTTTCTGGAGGCAATCGGCACTGATATGTAAATCAAACGTATTTGGTTTATTAAGTAGTGCCTCACTCAGTTTCACATTAGCCACACAACTGATGAAGATATACTTGATTTGAATGCCACGAAGAGATGCCATGTAATGATAGGTGAATTGACTTACTGAATAACAGATGGCTATGTTACTTAGGTGTATGCCCTGATATGGTGAAGACAGGTTAGTAACATTGATTTGTGAAAACTCCAAGCAATCTACATCTACAGACAATGTTTATCAAAGCTCAAACTTAACAACAGTGTCTCTTGACACAAATATCCAAGCCACCAGTGGCAGTAAATCGAATTCACGACTAACATTGGAAAATCACTAAATAACATGGAAAATATAATAAAATTGGAAAACCAATGTTCAATCAGATTTTTAGTATAGTAAAAGTTAACACTGTGCCGCTTACAAACAAATACCTGAAAAAATTCCATAACCTTGTTCCATGTACGCCATGCATACTCCCAGAAATAATATTTTATGAGATTTTATATCTGGAATGGCAATTAAAAAGCATTTTTATCAATACTGGCCCTAAAGTGGTCAATATGCAGTATTCTTTTGGTATCCAGAATCCAAAAGAGACTAGATTACTCCGAGCATTTATAGCAGCTAATCTGTAATCAAAACAATAAGCTATTTAAGTGCATTATGATCTTATCAAAACAACTTTTAAAACTATTTGTTTTTTTTTCTTAGGATAACAATCGTTGTGAATGAGAGGAGAGATGAAGGTAAGGGGTAATGGATAGCTCTGTGCAAGGCTCCCTATCTCAGATACGTATCAATAATAAGTGTTATACATCAGGGTGATTACTACGCTGCTTCATGGTTAATGATCCTCAGGCAACTTGCTGCTGAGATCGACCGTATCAACTAGCAGTGAAGAAACAACAAAGCTTTCGTCACTGATCAACATAACAATGTAGCCAGTGAGAACCATGTGTGCCATTCCTGTGTGTAACAAACTGACCATTCCTGTGTGTAACAAACTGACCATTCCCGTGTGTAACAAATTGACCATTCAGAACGACCTATCGCAATAACTTGGCCAATATCTTACACCTGTAATGTTTTTTATATGCGACACACCACCCAAAATCAGTTATTTTGAAGGTTTTGAGTTTTTTTATTATTTTAAAACAGAATTTTATGCCGATAATTTTGGTGAAAAAACTTTCAAAATTGGTTGGAAATTTTTTTTTTGAGATACGTATGTTTTTACGATCCTTGCCGTAAAATGCACTTTTCGAGAACATGGCATTCAAAGATAAAATTCAATGTTCCATACGCCACTAAGTAATTTAAATATGCTTGTTTCATATCAAAAACATAAGTTAAGAATAGCATAATATCACACAAATCAATGTTCCACACGCCAAGTGATTCAAATATGCTTGTTTCGTAGCAAAAACACAAATCCCCCCCCCCCCAAGTTCCTAAGATGTTTTTCTAGGTATTGGTACAAAAAACCCAAAATCGACAAAATTTGTATTTTGAATATATATTTTGGATTTTGCTCGTAAAGTAAATGCCGAGAAGCATGTGATTTCAAAATGGTGCATCACATATAGCATTCTTGAATTTAGAAGGTAGAGTTTTAGAAAAAGTCCGAAACCATTTGGCGCCTATTTGTATCCCCTTTGTAAATAGAAATATTAGTAGCTGTAACGTAAGTTCACGTTTATTCTCAATATAGAATCACTTGCTGTGGAAATCCTTTTAATTTTTTACAATAGAAAAACGAATCATGCTGTGATGAGAAAGTTAGGAATTTATAGTTTGATTCCTGTTAATGGTCTATATCAGAAGCCGTAACGTATTTCATATATGTAGTATGAACTAAATTATCTCTTTGGCTTAGGGTCGGCATGACAAAACTGCAGCAAATTTCTTAGAAGTGTGACTTATGGTCTCTCATGTTACATAATGTTACAAGCAACCCTCAGGTCCAGTGACAAATCGACTGTACTAATAATTACGTTAATTGGGGTTCTCTAGAGAACTGGAGAAATGCACAAAAAAACCTACACCTATGATGGGAATAGAACCTACACCATCCAAATAACCGGTCTGTTAGTCTGGAGATCGAGAGTTCGAGTCCTATCACAGACGTAGGTTTTTTCTGTGCATTTTTCTCAGCTTATGCTTATAATTAGTAGTAAGCTCGCTCGAAGTATGGGCTACCTTTGTCATAATAACAACTGTTCAGCTCACACAAAGTATTAGCAATTCTTTAAGACAATATTTCTGTAAACCACCGTAGTTTAGGTATTTTCCCTGATGTAGCCCATTGCCTAAATAGCCTCCCGTTTGCAATTGCCACAAAGAATCTAGTCAAAGAATTTAGTCAGCGAATACTATACCTAATAAGAAGGTGGGCAAATGACAAGGTTTCCTGTCAAATACAACAAACTGTACAAAAGATCATGTTTATGATGAAATCGTAACCGCATTAGTGATTTATCAATATCTCTACCGGTACCAGAACCCCGGTCCACCTGCCTCACATGCTTCATGTCTGTATGATCGCCTGTCCTCATCCATTATACCCATCTCACTACCAGCAGCTTCCTGAGTGCCAACAGCTTCTATCTTGCCACAATTACCAACCAGCCGCCGACTCTCACTCTCAGTCTTACCTGCCCTTGATACGCGAAACTAGAATTACCGGCTGTCATAATATGTTTGCTACATGATTTATCACATCAGGCACGGGTTCTTCTAGAAAGCCACATCTGTAGATTTCTTATACATAATGTAGGAATAGAACAATCTGCATGCACAATGGCCCTTAAATATAATACATACAATCCACACTTAAACATTCCATACATCCATCTAATAAAAATGTACAAATCTAGCCATAATAATAAATTCATGAAATGAACGGCATGTGAATAGATGTCAGCGAGGGGAGGGGGCCTACGTGGAAATGTGAACTTGATGTTCCCTGTTCCCTTCCTTTAACATTACAGCACTGATGTATCACTTGAATACTGACCACATTACAGCGTTGGTGTTTCACTTGAATACTGAGCAAGTTACAGTGCTGGTGTTTCACTTGAATCCCAACCACATTACAGTAGTGATGTTTCACTCGAATACTTAGTGTCTCACTAAGGTTCTGACGATGTTACAATGCTGATGTCTCATTGGGGCAATGAACACATCACGCGCCTAATGTGGCGCTAAGGCACTGAGCACATTGTAATGCTGATGTCTCAGTAGAGCACTGAGCACATTGTAATGCTGATGTCTCAGTAGAGCACTGAGCACATTGTAATGCTGGTGTCTCAGTAGAGCACTTAGCACATTGTAATACTGATGTCTCAGTAGAGCACTGAGCACATTGTAATACTGGTGTCTCAGTAGAGCACTGAGCACATTGTAATACTGGTGTCTCAGTAGAGCACTGAGCACATTGTAATACTGGTATCTCACTAAGGCAATTATCTAGTATCGACAAATGCTCTGGCTTATACACCAACTCGCCCATTCATCCTTCCACAATATATAATAACACAGATACTACCTGTTTTAATTAAATACAAACAGGCATTCAAACAGGCCATGAAATCAATAGCATTGCAATAGCATTCACTCTAACCTGCCACGTCCATTATGTCATTAGTCACAATTACGACCCTATCAGATGAAGTCTGTCATGACACATCTGTCATTTTCACTAAGTAAACAACCAAACAAAAACCTGAACAATCGCTAGATTATTAGATGACTCATCAGACATAGGGCAGCAAACATCAAAGTGCGCCTGTGTACAGTACTACAGAATGTTCTCTATTATTTTTAAATATGAGAATAGTGCTATATTCCCAGCGCTGACTCACCCCATCGACTCTTCCAACTGATGGCAAAGATGTAAAGTATCTTAACTGGCCTAGTTTCTGACACAATAAACACAGATGCTGTACATCTACGCCGGCATCGTCATAGATATAGCCGATAATAAAAGGGCATTCACCATTTTGTGCCATTAGGGGAGGTAACTCTTGTTTATGACCTCACTCACTTGGATAGCAGAAAGGTAAACAACATAAAGGTGATATTCATCACACCACTTTGTGATGACTGAAAAAATACCACCCATGATTATTATGCAATAAACACAACCTACCAGTCCACTCCACACCCCCAAAAATCATATTGAATTTTTGTATAATTTACTTGAAATAATGGTCACAAAATTAATACAGTCGACACAATAAGTGCCTCTATGGTAAGTAGCCTCATTATTTTCTCTTACGAGATAAATTAGAAGTTTTTATTAGGCACTCGTGCCAAAAAGGTATACACAATATTAATTAAACACGCAAGAATCTCAACGGTATCTAACATAAACAAATATTAATATGCCAAACGATTCACACAATTTCATTAACTGGATATATAGACAATCTCATAAACGAGATCTGGATGCACATATGAGACTCATGTCAAAATCAGTCGGAAGTCGGGAAATCCCCAAATCAGTAAAATGCAATAATACATTACATGAAAAATAGGGAATTTGGTTTTTTCCATTTTAGGGTACTTAAGTCATTAAACATTCCTAAAAATATATTTTTCTGTGTGAAATACACTCAAAATGTCGTATTATAACCAGTTTCAACTGTGTGACAATGTTTGGTCACCGTTTTTTCAATATTAAGTTTCTCCACTATGATGTATATATTTGCCATTATTATTGTTACCTCTTTGTGGATTATTATTATTTTAGTAGTGTTAGAAAGCTGCTCTCATTTTCTCTCCAGACATGTATAAATCACTTAATTGACAAATTGAGACTTCAGACTGATTTTGACATGGTGGGTCTCATATACTTCATCATATGTCCTGTAATCATGGTAATTATTCACATTAGTCCAATTACACATTCATTAACTTTCTTCTCTCCTGAAACATAATACATACAAATTTAGCTGAGTGCTTCAGCTCACTTTTGTTGTCTGTTGTGAGCAACTGCAACAGTTTAAAGACACTAGGTTTTTTGAAATAATACGGCTTAATATATAGACGACAGATTTGATTATAAAATGGACATACAAGTATTACATTGTACTCATCCTCCGTGTCTTTTTGACACAACTGACATACTCTATTAGATAAATGATGATGATTAGAAAGGTAATTAATTCTCACCTACCATTCATAATCTAACATCATAACTATTAGGATGGGGAACATACGGATATATGTGGTAAATTTATGTAACTATCGGCTGTAGTACAGCGAGCCAGTAACAATGAAGACAAAAATGTGGATTTATTCACTCGATGAGAAAATTCTTCGAACAAAGGAGAGCTTGGGATATTTTTATGCAGTCAGCCATAATGTTTTTACCACTTTTCTCTGTTTCTCGGTGGAGGTATGCGAGTAATGTTACCATAATCAAGCTGGTGAACAGTGAATGGTGAAACGTTGCATGTGTAATATAGAGATGGTTTAAAAAGATGTGCCAGGTGATTTCTAAGAGTTCTTATCGACAGAAGAACTAGTGCAGTAGTCTCGTAAAGCTTCTAAGACAGGAAAGTACTGGTAAAGATCTTGCCATTCTGTAAAGAGTATCATATACCAATACAAACTCATAACAAGCTATCATGTGACTTTAGTGCTGTACTCAAAACCGAGCATTAGTCTTCCTGGCTCGTGAGAGCCGTATCGTATTCTTGGTGCCCTTTAATCACCACTTGGTGGTGCAGTTGTAAATAATAATGCTGTTTGTGAATAAATATGACTAAAATAATATATACACCAAACAACATGGGATCGAATAGATACGTGGCTTTGTTAACCCTTGGCATTCTGTTGTTACAGAATTATATTGCACTAGTAATGTAATGTATAGATGCCTGTGTGGTAAGGGTTAAGGAGATACAGGTAATACTATTCACAAAACTGGATCAGACATCTATGTTCTAAATTCATATTCTGATGTCAATCAATCTGAAAATGACAGCGTTATTTAGTCAGCCATGGACTGCACCACTAACAAAGGGCATGAGTGATACATGATATAGATTGTGTGATATGCGGCGTAATCGGAGGTGGAGGGCTCCAATGTCAATTACAATTTGCCAGAGTCACCTTTAAATTGATTGATTGATATTTTATAACATCTCATGCAGAGAGCTGCAATGCCAGCCTGATTGAAATCTGGATAAAGTTAATTAAAGCTGAGCAACTCATATAATAAGAATACCCCCGCCATGAAAAGAAGCGAAAGAGAAAAGCGGATGTTGAAGGGGTTTAATGGAAATATTGAATTAAGCATTGGATTAAGTCAGAGACGCGTTTCAGTATATAATTATAACCATAAGATGGATTCAGTGTAAATCTGATGATTCTGAGAATATTGTCTAAAGGTTATCTATAAAAAGCTCCTAGATTCCAAGTGAACAGACTATTGAAGGTCAACGGTCACTTCCAACCTCCATATGATGTCACCATTTCAACTGCAAATCAATAATGTTTTTATATAAACTACTTTTTGAAAACTACAATAGTATTTATTTGTCTTTTTAAATACTTTGTTTTGTGGCTAAGTACGACACTGGGACCTTTCAATACTAAAATGATGTCTGTTTTGTGAAAGAACTATACATAGCATGTGGTTGGTAGGACATTTTCTGATAGCGGTGATGTTCACTGACTTACTCTACAATAAAATATAGATGCTTTAGCAATAGAATGGAAGAAATACACATAAACTAAGCGATAGACTAACTCTGCAATGCACTGCTGCTTATATCAGCAGAGGTTGCTAGAACGTTCCAGAAACTTCTGGAACACTGACAATTCTTAAGTCCCTTTAGACACAGTGGAACAAGGTAATAGTGTTTATATTGCTTGATGTCTATATATAATATATATGTCTATATGTGTATATATATATATATATATATATATATATGTATATACACATTAAATATATATATTATATCGACATGTATACGTGACCATTAGGTCTGTCTTATATAAAGGAACCCACATAATCTAAACCATCTGAATCTTTAAAATTTTAAAAATAATCGACATGAGGTTTATCCATCGTGTCTACGGTACTGTGCAGTTATCATTGCTCTGCGTGACAATTTCATCCAGTGTGGCAGGGGAGGGCAAATGATACTGTCAAGTCATTACAAGAGGAATGGGTGATGGTCAAAGGGTCAACTATGTGGCTAGGGTACAGGACAAAGACTAATCAGCTCACACGCAACGCGGGCGGATCTATTTAGATGGGATGTGACTGTGTACAAGAGCTACAGTACAAACGCACGGAGAGAAAGGGGTAGTGGTAACAGCGAGGAGGGTGAAGGGTGGTGAGTGACAGACAGATACGATTCCATTCTATGAGATTAGTGCAATGACGATGTAGCCGAGTACCTCTCTGCCTGATTGGAATATCAAATAGACAAACATAAAAGATACAGCCCTGACTCCCAGCCCTTACACACTTCATGGTGACAGACGATTAGGGCTATTAAAACCCATTGGAGAAACAACACAATGTAGTATTGTAAACTCATTTTGCCAACACTTACGATAATTGCAGAATCCCCCAATAATAATGTTAGATATTCGAGAATTCTGCCGATTCTTGCATGTTTATCAGCTATAAACACAACATGAGTTCTCTTTCAACCTTTGCATTCGTACAAAATTCCACTCAACAATAACCGCCATCCAATCAGCCCATGGAGTAGTTAGGCCCCGCACTCCATTTACCCATAGGAAGCACCATCGTTAAATAGCCGCGATATTCCCTAATAAAAATATTTTATAACGCAATAAAGGCTCGTGACAATCCGAGACAGTTGCCCCAACAAAAGGCATTTCATCGACTTTTTCAATAATATCCTATTCTTAGTAATTTCGCAGCACAGGATATGAGAGTGATCAGTCTCCACGCAGGGCTAATGTAGCTGACTCATCCTCGGCGCAGAGGAATATCATGACCCTGTCACAGCGAAGAACGAATCGTTTTATCCCCCAATTTGGTGTTGGCATAGTAAATCTAATCTAATACACTGAGTTATGTCATTTATCTAAGCGCAATATCTCTATGAAAGTAAACCGCGCAGCAATCACGGCTGATTGCATCGGTTTCTTGCAATTGACAGATTACTTTGGACAGGTTCAATTTCCAGAATTCTTGTTGAAAAAATAAGACTTTTGAAAGGCTTGTTTAATTTTCCATCAGAGTTTGACACAACCCCGAAGCTTACAAAGCAATAATCTCTAAATAGAGTGCCGAAATAAGAATACAACGAGGTGACAAAGATGCCCACCCATATGTAAAAATCTAATCAGTTTTCAATGGCATATTCAGAATAAAAAGTTTGAATCACGAAAAGAATTGTTACTCTTCTGCGTAGTATGCAAAGTTACATACATACAATTACTGTCCAGAATATCGAACCGTTGAAATTATATATACAATTACTTTAGTTAACAAGGGTCACTAATATAAACCAATAAGATTGCGTATGGTTATCACATGACCTCGCCATATATTGGTGTCTAAAGTGATACTTGAGGCGCGCTGTGTAAATGCGTCGGCTATTATTACGGCTATACTATTGTAGTGACTATCGCAGCATTGGCAAGAAGTGACTATCGAGACAGCGACTGTCGCCACTAACACTCGTGACGCTGCACCCCGTCAAGTCACTCGGCAATATGATGCAGCAGCTACTCATGTTATATAATCATGACCATCGCACCATCACATAGCGAAAAGCCACAACTCCATCCCAACTGTACCAACCAGTATCCAATAGGGTGAGATAAGCATATCTTATTGACTCCAAACACTTTAATACGATTTTTAGTTAAATAGCAAAAATATAATATTCGCCAATACGTCTGTCCAATTCATTCGGGTATAATCGAAAGCGACAAAGTGCTGTGAATCATATTCGTTTATTCACGTAATTCATGAGCTAAGAGACATGATGGTACGACGAGCGGCGCGATTAAATGAACAATTTGACCAATCAGCAGACCACCGAGCCGACTACGATGATGACCCTCCATTGACCTACCCAATGTGTCCTCTTCTCCACTCGGTGCATGGTAATGACCGGTAATTCTCTAATCTGAGTCCATGAATGGATAATGATTACCAGCAAGGAGCTGGAAGTACCGGTGCACCTCCGGGCTCAGTCAGGGCTCAGTCATGGGTCCTCACTACTTATCACAACACCAGAAGGGAATTGGCTAATATGATTATTTCACTGTACGGTGTACATATAGACCAACTATCATATATGATGTTCAATATACGGTCATAGACAAATCGTATGATAAATCCGTTAGATACAAATCGCTAATACACATTGATTTATTGGCAAGGCAAGGAAACTGTCCAACTCTACACACAAACATCCCATAATTCCACCTTTTGCCTCGCCAAACATATTGGTAACAAGCGCTTGGGAGAAATGACAAACCTAATGATTATAAAAGAACCGGTTAATACTTCTGTACCGGGGATTTTTGTTAATATCAACTGTTGTGCAGTGCAGCAGCTGTAGCCTGTATTCAGACTTCACTAATAATGGGACGGTACTGTGTATAACTTGAGACATGTGCTTGGGATGGAGGCTATAATTAACAAAGGGCTGTATTATGGTTGGAGCTTATTTCATTATCATCGTGTGCCCACAGCTCATGATATCACCCAGCTCCACCATTAATGCTATTATAATGGAGCAAGGACACTTAGTAGCCATGTGCAGATAAACATGGCCACCTGCTGGTCCATTCTCTAATACAAGTGCCGAGTGACCACTGGATGGCCACTGGAGAAAATGGGCGCGGTGCAATGATTAGACTTCAAACCCTGGCCTGTTCCTCTGGGGTGAATTAAAAAATTGCCCGGACATCATCTCTAATGAAAATGTCATCTCTCATACCTACCGAATGGAGAAAACAGTTCTGTTTTTATAACTTATTAAACATTTCAGTAATTGCAGCAAAAAAGACCATACTATATCAATAAAAAATACATTTAGTCATGACCTAAAATTGTTAGATCAGTGGTGCTCAAACTGTGGGAAAAACATAGTGGGCCGCGAAAATATTTTAGATTTTCCAAAAATACTTGCCACTACTAAGTCAAATTGTTTCTACATTCACTTTCTTGTTTATAGGCACTTCTTGGTATAATCTCCGAAATGGAAAATGCTTTTTAAATAGCCGCGAAATATGCAGTCCGAATTTTCATCGATTGTCAATAAAACAAAAGAAATGCACCGGATTGGAGGGAATAATATTCAGATTAAACACCTGTCAAGTGCTAATTCATTCCGAAAAATGATTGTAGTAATAAATTCTACTGCGATATTTGTATAAAATTGAGGCTAATAAAATTTATTAGTTTTTCCATCGGGGATGTTGATATCGAGAAGCCAATATGTAACCGTCCGAAGTTCAAACCGCATTATCATAAATGCCTGAATGAAAAAATAGTCATTGTTTTTCAGTCTCTGGAAATTTTAATTTTTTAGGTATATATTGATCAAGCAGGTTAGTTATTCTGGCTATTATGAAGCTGTTATTTTGTTATAAATATGCTTTAGATTGTTCGCTGGAAGCATCTTAAGTAAAAAATACGGTGACCCACCCCCTCCCTCCCCAATGTACCTTCCTAATGGGAGGGAGATATCTCCTAAAAGTTAGGTAAAAAGCAACAAATATACGGGCTATAAGATTTATGACCAATGGATTACCATATAATCCTGTTAAGAGGCAGTCGAACTAATGGCCAAAATCACTTTATGTCACAGCTCCTTAGAAATATCACCTCTACTAAATTACCATGTGTCAAAGGTTTTTTGAAAGTACTTAAATAATTGGGTTTTTTTATACACAATTGCCAAGTACAAATCACTAATTTAATTAATTTGGCACATACCCTTCATGGAGATAATTAAATATGAAGCGAAGCTTTTAGTTAAGGACTGGAATAATATACAGCGGCTATGTACAATACGTATAATTATACGAAATTACAACAAATGGGATTGCAACAAACAAGTGGCAAGACCCACAGAATTAGCAGCTGTTTGGAAACCCATTTATGACGGTTGATTTACGAGCCCTCGGGAATTTTGATTGTACTCGAATATTGTAAAATATAGAAGCGTTTTGTTGGTGCCAGTGGAACAGTTGGGTAATGGTTAGAAGTGTGACTAAAAAAGGTATAGGTAAAGTACAACATTTATAGACCACAAGTATCAGCCAACAAAGGCTCTCAGATGCGGTTTACAATGAAATGTTTTTGGCAGCTATTCAGCGCATATACAATACCTTCGACACTCGC
>WURV02207188.1:0-11269 GCA_011762755.2 Epimenia babai
GTATGTGTATATATATATATGTGTGTGGGTGTCTAGCGTGTTCCACAGGTACTTGTATATGTACTTATGAAGCACGCTGGACTCAATGACAGTATTTTATCAAGTAAAGCTGGGTAGAGACACAACGAAGAAATCCCAAGGAGAGAAAATTGTTGGAAAAAGGAGACGGTTTGGAAATACCACTTGAGACAAGAGTACAATTGACACCCGTTTTCGTATCGCTATCTAAATATTTGAGGCGCGGGAATCTTCCATTCGTTATCGGGATTTTACGTTTTGGAAAACACATGGTATTTCTTGACATACGTTACCATTCCGTTGGATTACATTATCTTACGTGTAGCATATTGACATATTGATATGAAAAATGACGAAACTGGTTTATACTTACGGAATTTTTGTGGGAATTTATAATTACTTCCTTATTTCGGCTTTATTTTCTCACCTAATCTATGTACGAACGAATGTTGGACCGAACCGCGCCTTGTGGACACTGTTTCGTATTAAATATTTACTTTAGATATGACTATCCTATCATACGAATATGTGGCTCAACAAGGAAATGCACTTAGGTTATTAGAGGTTTCTCGCGGCTTTCTTGATATTTACCGACGATCATGTCGTTGATGGTAGTTGGTAATATCGACCGGGAGACGCCGACTCAGCAACTGGGTCGTCATTCAGTTGGTTACCGCGATATTGGAGTGGTCACTAATGTCCATCGGCCAGCGACGAGGGACCCGGGCACGTATAATGGAATCGGGAAATGTAAGCGGGATTTCGATCAATCCAAGCCGCTAAAGACCCGGCTGTTTCCGTTAGACTACAAAAATCAAAATACCAGTGGATGTATATCATACGTAAACGCCCGTACCCAGCGAGTGATTTCGAAGACGTTTTCACGAACGCAATAAATCGCAATAAACAGAATTCGCAACGCGCAAAAAAGATTATTTATATAAAATTAATGATAGCATTATCTACAACACGTCTGCACGCCGTATGCTTGGCGTAATGTAAACATATATAAAGGCGATGAAAGCGCGTGGAATTTAGACGAATTCGCCGCAGACGCTCCCAATCTGTCGCCATAAATACAGATATTGGCTTACATGGGAGAAACACCGTACAATGCTGCGTGCCGTCATCCTCCTCTAGTTCAAAAAAAATGTTTCTATTTTTGTTAATTAGCGTGGGTGTTATCGTTGGTGTGGGTAAAAGTTGCCTCCCTTCGGTTACTGCGTTGAGATCGAAACGAATGCGAAGAACTAACTTTACATGTGACGACGCTCAGTTCTAGAAAAAATGGTTTATTCTTAAGCTACAGTAGTTTATCCTGCATCGTCGTACCCCGTCGTGATGAATGAGTTCAATGTGTTTATCACACAATAGCTAGCTTTGTAAAGGGCCGATGAAGGTCCACTGGGTAATCGACGAACTAACTACTGGATCACTAACTACTCCGTATTGCACATCAAGTAACCATCAGTAGCCGATGGGCGCCTTAGGATAAGGAGGGCTTCTAGCCACCCGGTAGGGGTATGTATATTGAAACATCCTTTTACTTCTTTCACTGACGCACCAAGTACCCATCAGCTCAGGGTGAGGTGCTATATGTAGAGAAAGCCCCTTTCCCATTTTCTCCGAAGTGTCTGGCCTGAATGACCCTTTTGCGGTAATGAAACATCCATATGAAGAATACGACAATCACATTCAGACTCTCCGCGACTGGTGAACGTTTTTTTCCATTCCCAACACATGTAAACTACTTATGCTTACATATCGAGAATGTCCTTGACGCACTCTTGGTGAGGTGACCTACTTATTTGTGATGTTCTCTAATCGCCGCTGTTAGACGCGAAATAATGACAAGTGACGTGAGCGCGGAATAATGACACACCGCCAGTGATATCAAAGCTTGCTCATTCACGATCGATTCCAATAGAAATACAGAGACATAAACCTGCGTCATCAGCTTAATGAAGGAGTACATGTTTCCTACATCGCATCACGTCAGATATTACAGGTATTATGATCCATTGAAATTTCAAGCTGGCGTAAACAAAAAGCTCGAAGAAAATATGTTTGTATTGACAAACTCTGTAATGTACTTGGTAGCTTGCATTACGCGTTAGTGTTGCCATCACAACGGCGTCGACTGATATTTCTCTCGCGGCGGCAAGAATCGATCAATGAAAATAAAATACGAAAAAACGGATGATGATAATGATTGGTGTCGGCGATGACGCATGCTCGTCAGCGCAACAAAAGTCTTACGACAGGCGTCGAAGATGCTCGTAAGAAAGCGTTCCAGCAATGCTGTTAATTTTCAAGGTTAACAATACCATATATAACTATATGTTTCACATCTACTATTATTATTTTATGTCAGCGTTGGGTGGGTGCTATAGACCTTTATTAACAATTGCGAAAGAAAACTGTTCGCAGAAGCTTCGCTGCTTTCCATGACACCGGAATTCACAACTCCTAAACAACTGGTCTGGTCGGTCCTCTACCATCTAAGCCTGGAAGGTACATGTGAGTATTTTTCGTTTGGTTTTGGAAGAAGTTGGATCGGGAGGAACGGTAGATCAGGAACTCTTCCTGTGCATAGCGGATGTAGATAATTCACGGGTACATTATTTCAGCATTGTTCTTTTTGCATAAATAGTGATAATATAGTTTTGTGATTTGCGGTAAAATAACTATCGCAAGAATTGTCTAAAATATAAAATTGATAAGCTATATTTATGGGTAGTTGCTGTACAGGGATTCTCCAAATTCAAGAAATCTAAGAACTTTGGCTCGGAATATTCCGTGAAACCGCGTTCACAAAACGCTTTTGGTTGTATAAGAAAACACATTTTTTGATCACACCCTCAGGTTCTTCTATCGATTCAGTGACTCACTAGGCCGTTCTCAAGTTATAAAAACCGATAACAAAACGTCAATCATATTATGTTTTAAGTTGTTTAAATAAACAAAAGTGCGACGAGCGACAGACATTGATGTATTTATTTATTATTATTGGACGCACCGTAATGGCAGCTTCGAATGGTTTCCAACTGTTATTGAATTGAATATAGCGTCCAAATATGATATCTACGGCACGCTTGAAGAATCCATTGCATCATGGGTAAATAGTGTTGTCGCCCCTAGTTACTCTAACTAAACAAACTAAAATGGCAGACAAATGCCAGCTGATGAAGTATAGTTTATATTGCTTAAGGTAAAAGTATTTTGTTCGTTAACAAAAAAATATATAGAGAGCATGCGTATTAATTATTCGACAAAGGCATAATCCAAGTTGGAACAAGTCTGTTATGGCTGGCACGTGTATTTTTCTTATTCCTCATATTGAAAACACGTTTCTATATTGTGCCACGAGTAAGGGTCTTTTAATTATTTCAATGCGAAGGTAATCTTTGTAAATTCCACTCATCATCGTGGTTAGTACATTTTTGGGTACGTCCTATTACGGACTGTTTCGGCATACACGTTTTAATACAAAAATGATCCTATAAAATGTCTTTCATCGTCAATTAGTGTGAAATTCATACAGCGCATTTATATTCACTCGGACAGCTCAAAGATACCACGGAAAACCACAAATGCAATTGCAAATTTGACCCAGATTTGAACTACCCACCTTCCGGTTTAAACCTAGCTCGATGCTCTATCTTCACTCTGTACACAGGCGGATCGAATCCGTCTCATATTTAATGTTTACTCGAGCTTCTATTTAGCTGTTCCTAACTCCACGAAACCAACACTACTCTATAAAGCATAATATATCGCTGTTTATTGTATCGATTTCTCTCGCGTTTGGCGTTGTATTTTACTCGTATGTTCCATCCATATATACATGCTAAATATCCACACAGCGTATGGGAAAATGCAGCTGTTTTTTTCAAGTTATATTCAATAATATGCAGGTAGATCTTGTATGTGCGTGTGGCGATTCGTATGTGTGTGGCGGAATATTGCTTTGGGCCCTATTTCCCAGATCGTTTGTAATAATTATTTTGAGGTACTAGTCTCTGCGTTACAATGAAACAGGACACGCTTTAAAAAGTATAGATACAGTCATTTTCCCCCACAAAAAAGACACGTTTAGTTTAATCTCATTTCCCTTGATCTTCACAAACTTGCTGATTCAAGCAACATAGTTTTTCACCTAATAGTGAGTAGAAGTAGTGCACTAGAACGTTTATAAATAATGTGCGTGTGTAGGATTGTTAATTAAGGGGTTTTATTCCAATTTGAGGTACGTGGAACAATCACAAATGAATAGCGTCAATCTTTGTGGAATAAACACGATGTTAATATTACTGCTTAAGGAGTACTCACAAGTTTCAGTTGCTTGAGAAGCTGGCTGGCTGTGTCAACGCAACACATCTCCTGACCGTCGATTCCTTCTTCCTTCCTGAAAGCGTCCATCATCTCGCCTTCTTCCCAACTCGGACCAGTCCGCAACTCGGCACACTTGAAGCAAAGTTCCTGTTGCGCGAGCATCGAGTCCAACTTGGTCTGCACGTGCGGGGCGTGCTTATGCGTCCGAAGATCGGCGTTTAGTTGAGTAAACAGGACGGCGAAGACGACTACCAGAACGATGATTCCCAGCACAGCGCCGACCACCATCGCCGTCAAGACGTTGACGATTTTACGCAAGTTATTTACGATCACAGCCAGGTCCGCTTCCTCGGCCGGGGCGACTTTCCGATACTGTTTGCTGCCCTTGTTGGGACTTGGCTTCTGAATGACCTTCACCTCACGGTTAGACAGCAGCTCGACCGTGCTCTCGGCCTCACCCTTCTCCGCCTTCTCAGACATCGTGTCTGCTTGTTTATAATCGGCGTCAACCTTTAGATACGTGATGGATATAGTTCTAATCAATTAGTTCCAACAAATTTCGCGGATAATTCTGAAAGAAAGGATATATATATTCACGTTTAAAGACTCAAGTTATATGCTCAGTAATAAAAAATTTTACAAAACAAATAACGATTTCATTCTCTAGCCGTAAAACAAAATGGAAGACGTATGGAAGAGAGCTGTGATCGTACTACAAGAAGAATGTTTGGGGTTGCTCAGCGCTTCATTCTTAAATACATCTGTTGACGATTGATATATCGACCGGAAGCTGTCGCTGATTGGTCGAGATGTCGGAGAACAGATCACAGACGTAGTAGCGAAAAAATACCGGGGTTGGCTAAGCAGAGACATATGGGACATGTATATAACACGAGTCATATTTCATGTCCCATAAGTGAAATTTACGTAAAGACGTCATGGCGGAGATAAATTGATCGTGTCAGCCTATGAATGGACTCCGCAAAGAAGCATTATTTCCATGTCTGTTTTGAACGCGTAATCAGACTAATTAAGGCATACCGCCTCAGCAAATAATTGGCGATCTGACGTATTTCACACGTGTTTACGCCATACTACAGCAAAACCCTTTGATGTTTGTGTGGACTCCGTTTCTGAAAGAGGGGTCGCACTCTAATTATGTTTCTTGATGACGGCGCGACACATTCTGAACTGCCTCGGGTTTGTTGTTTACCTCCGCTAATAATAACACTCCCACTCATACAGCGAAAAAACAACGACGTCAGCAGCAAGAGTAACGTCGGCGGCGGCGGCAATGAAATGAGGAACATTGTAGCTAATATCCAAACTAATTCTCCGATGAAAAACGACAAGAGCTTTGTAGGTGGCCTCTCTAGTGAATTATTCGATATCAATCGCTAAACGCACGACCACGATTAATACCGCACGTACAAAATTGACCCCGCAAAACACCAGGACAGTTAATAGAAAGGACTCGGGGAGTGTAATGGGTCGCAGTAGAATATACAACTACAATTACAGCAACAAAAACAGCAGCAAGCAGCTGAAAAACCAGCATCGATGGTAGCAGCAACAACAGGAACAGCACTAGCTGCGGCGGTAACAACGGCATCAATAGCAACATTAGAAACAGCACCAGTTTCAGCAGTAATAACGGAATCAATAGCAACGACGACAGTTCCAGCAACATCTGCAGCGGTAACAGCGGCATCGACAACAACATCAGGAACAGCACCAGTTTCAGCAGTAATAACGGAATCAATAGCAACAACTGGAGCAGCACCAGCGGGACCAGCATCAGCAACACCTGCAGCAGCAACAGCACAATCGCCTCACAGGCTGAAATTTTCCATTTCTATCATTTGGACCATATCTCTTCTAACATACTACAATGTGTAGAAATGTTGAGTCTTAAGCAGATGTAGTTATCACATTGGCATAACGACGTCTTTCGATTGATTTACTAGTTTTATGATAATAGCCGATAAAAATGAAGATTTTCAAATACGTGGCTAACATATGTATAACGGTTGCTGTTTTAGACTAGAATAGCTGGTGATACTTTGTAGTTGTGTCGTGTGGGTAAAACGGTATCGCACTTTACTGGGGAAGCAGATAGACGAGGGCACCAGACTCATAACAGCGAAGTCGCTGGTTTCAAGCGTCATGTGTCGATTTATACGATAATTTCATTTATTACTGATTTTTTATTGCGGAATTACACCCATCCCTAACACCGGGACACTCCCGATATCGTCTTTCGCGGCTGATATGTGAGTGTCCGAGGTATTGCATTTACGCTGAATAGCCGTCGTGCACCGCTGTTGTTAAAAAGCATTTTGAGGGCCTTTTTGGCCTATATAGATATAGAATGTCTTCAGTTAAGATATTCTGCTATGCCATATTTACGGAAATTACGATGGCGATTATATCTGCAAGAGCGAAATACGGGACAATTCCAAAGGATAAAGCTCTTACCTGTATTTATTATTTGTTTATTATATATTTCTTATGCATTTAATATGTACGTATTGTGTATATATTATTTTATAGCATTATATGTATTTTAACGTATATTTGCCTATATTGCCTTTATACGTGCTGTCATAAAATTTTATGTAATTTTCGTGTATTTATTATATAATTTTCTCCGTATTCATTATGCAGTAAGATTAGTGAAATGTTGACGTCATAGGCAAGTTCACGGGGTGGGTTGTCACGCGTAACGTAATTGAATAATTGCGCAATGACAACAGGGATTATAATAAGCGTAAGAATCCTCGCGGTCGATAACCGACAGAATTACGGTATACGTCTTGGATATTCGGATCATCTTTATGTTTCTGTTTTCTATTTATCTGTCATAATAATACATTGATGGGAGCGTCTATGACGAGGTTCACAATTACTCAAATAACTACAACGTCATTACCGTCGTCATCGTTATCGTTTACGACTACCAAAACACCAAGAAAACAGAGATGGCCTCGCTGTGAAATGATACGTTTCTACATACGACGGAAAACATATCGTTGTGGAATACAAATCGAGATTTACTGCTAGGTCCACTAGCGGCTGCAGTTTCGACTCGTCCGCACTCGCCCGAATATCCGTTTCTTTTCCATTAGGATAATTACGGGACTTGCCAAATTGACGAGACCATTCAGTTTAGACAGAGTTCTCCGTGGCTAGTCAATATGATCACCGACAATTTCTGGGAATATAAACGGTCGCAGCCTGTGATGCGAGTAGACCCGTATCTGAGGTCACGTCGTGTCTGCTCCAGGGACAAAACGGATATCCTCGTCGCACGACATCATAGTACATGCCTGGCCCAGAAGTATATTAAAAATCGCACATCCTATTTGTAAGATAGAGCCGATTTATTAAAATAAAATTGCCGCGCGTATTTCATCTCACTCATATTCCACTCGCGCCTGGCCATAACTTTAAGTCATTAATATGTCTCGATATGGCAAAAAGAGGCTATGGGGCTAAAAATATAAAATGCATTTCAAGCTCGCGAAAAATAACCCGCGAGAGTAATGTTTTTAACGCTGTATTTATTTTAATATACATTTCTAAGACAAAAAATATTTGAGGGAGGGAGAGGGAGCATTGGGGAGAGGGAGCTAGGAGGCAGGGGAGAGAGAGAGAGAGATAAAAGGAGGGAGGGTGAGAACGGAAGAGGGATAGAGAGGGCAAGAGCGGAAGTGGGAGGGCGATGGAGAGAGGGGGGAGATAGAGAAGCAAAGAGACGGTAGAGCGGGAGGGGACAGAGAGGGGAGAGGGCGATAGAAAGGAGATGGAAATGAGAGAGAAATGAAGAGAGAGAGAGAGATGGAAGGTGGAGGGAGAGAGAGAGGAAATAGAGGCGAGAGAGAGGCAGGATTGAGGAAGGGAGAAAAGGGTGGTGGGAGGGGTCGATTTCACCATAAAACTGCGCGTAGTTATCAAAACAGATAAGTATATCAAACAGACCTGTCACGTAAAAAATATAGGGTGTCGTTAAATCCGAGAGAATGTTTCTATCAGCTAATAAATCCGAACCACTTCGCATATATCGTGATTCAAACCAGTCGTATATCTCGGTAACGTTCTTAGAAAACGAACCGAGGAATCGACCAATCGATCGAAGAAAGCTGATTGACATTTGATGCGATATTTTACAGCCTGCGAGTGAAGCAATAAAAGATGATGAACAATTTTGTAAATATATAAATATTTATGATTGTATCGAAATCTTGCAAGTCGGAATGCGGAAGCGAGGGCAACCATTAATTCTATTCGAGTAACCGATGACTATATATCACGCGTGGGTAAATTTTTCAAATCGAGTGTATATAAGCAAAAGGAAATACTCAAATAAGCAGATATTATAAAATGACACTGACATATATTATATTTCAACTAACGGATATTATAGTTTAGCTTTAGTTTAGTTAGTCTAACTGACAGATTTATATTCTAACACTATCGGGTAGCTAACAGATATAATACACTGACAGATATTACAGGCTAACTGACAGATCTTATATTCTAACATTATCGGCGAGCTAACAGATATAATACACTAACATATATTACAGGCTAACTAACAGATCATATATTCTAACATTGTCAGCGAGCTAACAGATATAATACACTAACAGATATTACAGGCTAACTAACAGATCGTATATTCTAACATTATCAGCGAGCTAACAGATACAATACACTAACAGATATTACAGGCTAACTGACAGATCATATATTCTAACATTGTCAGCGAGCTAACAGATATAATACACTAACGGATATTACAGGCTAACTAACAGATCTTATATCCTAACATTATCGGAGAGCTAACAGATATAATACACTAACGGATATTACAGTCTAACTAACAGATCTTATATCCTAACATTATCGGGGAACTAACAGATATACGTAATACACTAACAGATATTACAGACGAACTGACAGATATAAGCTAACTGGTAAATATTGCAGGCTAACTGGCAGATATAAGCTAATTGGCAGATGTAAGCTAATTGGCAGATATAAGCTAATTGGCAGATATAAGCTAATTGGCAGATATTATAAGCGACCTTCTATGGATAATTTGTTATAAGGGAATTTTACCGTGATAATTCTGACCAATTGATTAAGTGTGTAAGACATAAAATTCATCATGCCTCGATTGATTTCACATCTATGGACGTGGTTTATACGCGGGATAACCTAACGATTATTAACTTCTCGATGACCACGATGAAGACATTATGCTATTTAGTACAGTTTTTGTTGCATTTATTCGCAAACTAGAATAAAGTAACAATACGGTGTTAATAGACACAGCAACTAATCAAAGAAAGACCCAGGAAAGAAGAAAATATATTGGTCATTTGTGAATAATTCGTTGATTTCTATCTAGGTGAGGTAGGCTACGATTGCAGTTCCTGAATTCAGTCGCCAACGGGGTCACTAGTCGCCACGAGTAAAAATAACGTTTCCCGACCGCCGCGGAAAAAAAATCGAACTTATGCAAAAAACGAAAAGTGTACCCATAAACAACGGAGTAACTAGTGTGTGATATTTTTTCACAGACAAACCTCACAAAGTTGGTATCTTTTCAACTGCCGTATTATTGCGTGTATGTATAATGTAAACGATTCGCCGTATCGTCGCGGGTACGTTGTTTGTGTCTAGGCGGGGGTTTCCATAACTGAATTTTGCGATTGCAAACTTTTGCAAGCGGTTAGCGCGATAACGTTAAAGCTGACCAGGCGTGGTAAAATATCGCTCGTGGTGAGACGGCGAGAGTCGACAAAGCGTTATTGAATATATTAGTCGCATACAACAATATTCTCGCATTGCTGTCACTGTGTTCGTGTTGGGACGCGTTATGGAGGTAGATCAATCATGCATGATAGATCATATGTGCGTTCAAGCGTGAAATATTCGCCGGTACATTCAATATGTTGACTAATTGTATTGGAAACTCGCGCATAAACACTGTTTTGCGTAGTATAAAGTCTCTATTTTATAGTCCATATGGGGGAGTCAATAAGGACATCCTATATTCGTGTTTTAATGCATGGGATTCTGCCTCTATACCCAGGTAGTTGATAGAAAATAAGACGTAGGATTTGGTAACCGTAGGTTTAAGTAGTCGCGAAGAGCTAATCTTCTAAAATATATATTCACCATATTCACACACATGCAGGCATGCGCATTTTTCGATTGACGTAGAAAGATATAACAAGAGTGTCGAATAAAAAAATAATATTTAAATAATCGATATGTACGTTGTTGTTGTGCATCGTTCGTAACTGTAGGGAAGATATTATATATCTATATATAACTATATATGCATATATATATATATCTATATCTCCGCACTCGGTCTAATCGAAGGTTTCGATAAAATGAAGATACAACCAGACATGCACCACGTGTTAGTTCTCATAATTTAATCGAATTCCGACACGTAATTATATCTTTGGATTTCGTCGAGACCAATGACATTGCGTAATTGCTGCTTGGTCCACGTGTTACCAGTTCCTAAGGAAACGAGTGCGCGAGTTCGCCGGATCACGGTAAAACTGCTGAAACTGCGCGTAATTCGACGCCTCTCTTGAGAGGTGACGCAGGATGAGTCATAATGGCGCTTTCGAACTATCGTTTTAAGGTAGTTTGTCGATGATACGTATGGATAACAAACAGCATGTCCAGGCCATGGGATTTTTGATGAGGTGAACACAATTTGCATCACCCGATGTAATTGACATAAAATTTTGAAACTTGCATTCACTCGTAAGAGGAGCACGTGGTCAATTAAAAGGTAAGAGGTAAAGTGCAACATTTTTATAGACCGCAGGTGCAAGTGTAAGTCAATAAAGGTCCTCCGATGCGGTTTGCAATGAAATGTTTT
>WURV02207199.1:0-11269 GCA_011762755.2 Epimenia babai
GTATGTGAAGTCTTTTGCTTTGTCATCGCAGTTCTGCCAGTCTTAAGGGACTCGGAGGGGGGATTACTTACATTAACAGAGATATTTCATTAAGGTAAAGTGTAACATGACATTTATATACCTCACATTAAAGCCGTTTGCGCAGTTTTCCACTCGGAGAAGGCAGCTCAATAGCAGGCGCCAGCAAGGTCACCACATATTTACTTTTCTATTGCATCTTAATTTATGTTTCCACAAACAAATTTTAGTGGTTTTTATTCACGGCTAAGTTGACCGGAGCAGCTGGGATAAAGTAACTTGCCCAAGGATACAATGGGAAAATACAATGGTATTGCCAGGGATTCGAACCCGCCACCTTCCGGTCAGCAGGCCGGCGCTCTACCAACCGAGGTATCCCCTCGCGATCAATAACATGATAGTTATAACGGTCCCATATACACCGGGTACGAGTTGTCCAGTGCTATAACTGTTTGTCCATCAGTTGACTCATTCTGTGGTATTCATTAGCGTAGTTGACGCTGGAGTACGCTCGTCAATATAATCGCTTGGTGCTGAATATCACCTGTGTTCTTGAGTGTTATTGTAGAGACGTTGAATATCTGGCGGAAATAATTCTGTCTTTGTGAACTGCATCTGATTGAGTGGCAGTTAGCGTAGTGGTCAGATCGTTGGATTTGAATGCGGAAGACCTCGATCAATTCCGGCTCTAACCATTTGGCATTTTTGGGCAAATAGCGCCTTACACCCTGTCTGCTCTTGCAGTGTGGTTATGTAAGGCCTTCTCCCCTCTGATGTGGTCGTGCCCTCTGGAGGGTCTCTGGTGGCGGTTACCTCTCTCCTCTCTCGTTCCCTCATTTTAAATAATATATCAATCATTGCAGACATGAGGGTGCGATATATCTAGGCTCTCTGTAGGCGTGTGGAACTAGTGGCGTGAATGGACGAAGGTCAGTTGTCTGCCCAGTTTGTCACTACGCTGTCCACCCTTTATAATCAAGGCTAATCCTTTGTCATGTTAATCACATAGGCTAGCATTTGTAAATAGCCAGGAATGGGTACACCTTTACCTTGGTATTCAGTCTATAACTCCCTGCATCTGGATGCCTGCATTGTCGTATCCTAGCTGTATATCAATGTTGTATTTTTCTATGCATCTTGTATTTTTCTAGGCATCTTGTATTTTCTTAGGCATCTTGTATTTTCCTATGCATTTTGTATTTTTCTAGGCATCTTGTATTTTTCTAGGCATCTTGTATTATTCTAGGCATCTTGTATTATTCTAGGCATCTTGTATTTTTATAGGCATCTTGTGTTATTCTAGGCATCTTGTATTTTTCTAGGCATCTTGTATTTTCATATGCATTTTGTTTTTTTCTAGGGATCTTGTATTTTTCTAGGCATCTGGTATTATTCTAGGCATCTTGTATTATTCTAGGCATCTTGTGTTATTCTAGGCATCTTGTATTATTCTAGGCATCTTGTATTTTCCTCGGCATCTTGTTATTTTTCTAGGCTTCTTGTATTTTTCAAGACACGTTGTATTTGACTAAATAAGTGTTTGAATTGCTGCTCTTCTCGGCAGATTGAAAGATTGAACAAGCGTCTCAAGATGTCGAATGACCACCTCGGCGTCTGTAGTTTTATCATCGCCCACCGCGACGACCCCATCGGCAGCGAGGCTATGCGCTATTTCCAGGACATCTACACCGATACGAAAGAAACCTCAAGACTGACGATGTTTTTCAGAGAACTACTGAAATACCGCGGTGAGCATCGGGCTCTAGATGAACTGAAGGATTTCGTCCCTCGTAAATTTACCGTCACGGGATTTGACTTGTTCAACGCGAACGTTCCGAAAGGGCCTGTATTCGGACGCACGCTCGCCGAGTTGAGAAACATGTGGAAACTGAGTGGATACACGTTGACTAAAGAGCAATTAATAGAGAAGATTCCGGAAGCCTTGCAAAAATGTTTGTGATATATCTTCTTACAATACCGAATTTCTGTTAGTGATTTCCTTACTCAAATTATAAATGTCATCATCGCTATTTTCATTGTCTTCATCTTCTTCAGCACTAGATTATTGGCCATAGGGTCAGTGACCATAAGGTCATTAATCACTGGGTCATTCACCACGAGGTCACTAGCCATGCGATCATTAACCACTAGGTCACTAATCACTGGGCTACTGACCCACTAAGCATGAGATCACCAACCACTAGGCCACTAACCAGGAGGTCGCCACAAGGTCACTAACCAGCGAGCCACTAACCGCAAGGTTTAAAACCAATGCGCCACTAACCACAAAGACAAAGTCACTAACATCAAGTCACTAACGATGTCACTCCCTATGTGGTCACTAACCACCAGACCACTAACTATAAGGCCACTAACCAACACAAACTTTGTGGCAACTGACACAATAATAATAGCTAATAATGGTTTACTCGGTCCTTTTAGGATTCCAATGGATTACTGGGATGTAGTCTCTGGTTTTATCATTTCCCAATTCCATCTCATCATAATACTTTGATTTACCAAACGTTTGTGTACAATTACGGAAGAACATTTAACCATCCTAGAATTCATCTAGCCTAAACTGGAATAATGGAAATAAGAATAATCTAGAATAGATCTAGAAATTACACAGTGTCAATCAATGACTTTTATTTGACATTTTCAAAATTAGAAAACGCTATAGGTATATACGCAACTCAACGGCTTGCCCGATTTAATAGGCAACATTAAACTCGGTAACGCATGACAATAACGATGCTGATTGAATTAAGATCGACGAACACTATAAATATGGAAGAAAACGTGCATAATAAAACCAATAGGTAATGGTAATAAGATCGATGTACAGGTAAATTCGTGTATGATGCAATACGCACAGTGATATAGCGTACACAACATTATGTAGCAAGGCAATATGGTTATTTACAAGAGAATGGTCGTGCGCGGATGATGTTTCTACAGACGCGTGTCAGTGTGTAGTTGTAGGTCCGTAGTAAGATGGGAGGAAAAGACTGGGTAATGCCGATTCACAGATTGATATTAGACTATGAGGATTGAAAGAAAAGTGAAAGAAAATGTCATGAAAATGAGCTTCATTCATTGTGTGTGAGCGTGTGTGTTTGTGTGTGAGAGTGTGTGTGTGTTTGTGTGTGTGTTGAAGTTTGTGTGTGTGTGTGTGTGTTTAAGTTTGTGTGTTTGTGTGTGTGTGTGTGTTTCAGCTCTCATTGATCAAGCTGTGTTTTATTCATTTGTTGACAGATTCTTGTTATCGTGCGTTATTAAAATCTCGCATAATCGTTCGCAGTTTTACTCCGTATTTTTTGGTGCTGGTGTCTGGTTGAAAGTACCTTTAACACGTATCACAATGTCCAAAAATCTTCATTTTAGAATAGGGAAGGTGCCATGGCGTAAACCATAAGGTTTACCCTTTAATCCACTCTTGTAACAACTAACGTAGCATTCCTGAAGATTTTCCTGTTTGGACCAGACAGCACAAATTTTTACCTTAAACTACACCAAATTCAACAAACTTTTTGGTGTTAAGTACCCGTAGACCGAATGGAAATGGATCTAATGAGGCATGCAATTTCTAGGAAGGTTTGTAGATATATTATCCACATTTGTTAGATACTTGTAAAAGTTGCTACCGCCTGTTCTTGTATGGGGAGATAACTGTTTTTACTTCCTCTTAAAATTTGTGAATAAGGGTAACAAGTATATTAAATGTATGTAGCCATGGTTCTATAAATAACAGGAGAGAAATGTAAAAGTGGAAAGCTCAGCAAAACCCATCCCTCGTGGTTTCGGGCTTCGCGAGTTACCTCTCGGTGCATTTCTGTCCAGGAACTGACGGAGTTATGTTTAATATTTCAGTATCTCATATCTGCAATAAAATGCAGTTTGAAAAATAATTTAAATGGCTGAGATGACACGGTTAGTATAAAATTCAATGTCGTCACTGACATCACGGTAATTACGGTAAATGTGAAGCGCATATTTTAAGCTTTGAACAAACGTGCTGCACAATCGCACAATCAGTCCGTATAAATCGCCATTTACAAATTTTAGTCGCAGTTTTGTTGTCCATAATGGCTCCCGAATAGAGTGTTGGTTACTGTAGTTACAGATATTGTAAAAAATCATGTATTAATTTAGGCCGTTTTACGATTAATTTATTAATTAGCTCTTTTGTACTGTTAGCTTTGTATACAGGTCCTTGCAAAAATGGAATGTAGAATTATTGTAATATAGTAAAAGGATACTCAAGGGATAACATGACGGTCAGTGAGGAAGGCAGACACCAGTACACCTTGCATTTTCACCTCCCTAGTGTCGCTAATAATAATTTTTGGTACTTAGTTTTGGTTAAGTAGATCAGAGCAAATTTGATAAAGTACCCTGCGTAAGGATACAACGGTGGAACACAATTGGTATAAGCCAGAAATTCGGAGATTTTACTTTTGGTTCGTATTCCGGCGTTCTAACAAGTGAGCTATCCCGGTGCCAAGTGTAGCAAATAGATGATAAAAGGATAGAAAGCGACAAAAGTGACACACCTCATTGAATAGCTAAGGTAAAAGACAAAGTTTATAAAAATTATGAAAACTGCCAGGTGCAATCAAATACAGTATTATATGAATAGGTAGTTATTGTTGGACATGAAAGCTGGTGTAAGTCAATATGGCATTAGCTTTAATTGTTCCGGTTTTTTTTCTGATTTCTGGCAAACACGGCCACTCTCAGGTTTATATCATATTTTTTTCGGATTTTCTCATCTTCGGTAAGATGGGTTGGGGTTAGGTCGTACTGTGACTATATTCCCGCGACATAAAGTCGTGATAAACATTTGCATCTACTGGGAGTCCACGATAACTTGTCAGCTGACTATGCATTAAGCATTGCGCAGTTTGACAAAGTGACGGGCTGATGGCGCGCAGCAAATCTGAACGACTGTCCGTTGACATCCTCTCTGGGCTGCTTGTCCTGCATTTCGCCGTGGTCGATCGCCTCCGGGTCAAACGACGGCGTCGCTATTGGCATGCAACACGACCGTACGACTCTCCGGTGACATCGTGTCCGGGCTGCTCACGCTGCTTCGTGTCCCATCCGATTTCGCTTGGGCTGTCTTTTGTGCGACCTTGTCAAAATGAGCACGCACGGCTCTCTGTAGTATTCGCGCGGCATAATGTTCTTTCTGACGTCTCAAAGTCGACGTTATCACAATATATTTGTCATCTTTGTTCTTTTCAGTAGGTTCCGCTACTCCGGTATCCGTAGTCCCCAAGTAGTTCTTTGTGAGTGCATCTAAGATATCGACGCAGTGGCAGATGTCATTTTCACATATCGGTATATCCATTTTAACGAGAATAAAATGATTCGGTTTTGGGAGACGCAATGGTTCTTCTAGAAAATCTACAAAATCAGACAAGTGCTGAAGTGGGATATACTGAGTGGCTTTCGGGTCGTATTTCTCCCACTTTTCATAGTACATATCAAAATCGTCCGGGGTGAGTCCCTGTTGAACGTCTTCAGTCGCCTGACTAAAGTTTTCTAAAATCACAGCAATGTACATGTTTATCACAACGAGAAAGCTGAAGATAATATATGTGGCTAGGTAAACTTTAGCCAACAATGGTTTTCCACAATTATCTGGCTGGCCATCGAACTCCCCGCAATCCTCGGTGTTCGTTAGTCCATCCAGAATGCCGTCCCAGCCAGCCGATGTTGACATTTGAAATAACACAATTATACTGGAAATGAACGTCTCGAAGTTAAACGCGTCGTCTATCCCACCCGTGTGTTTGACGTGCATAAAGAAAGCCATACCGAACGTAGCATAGATGAACATTACGAGGAACAGGAGTAAGGCTATATTGAACAATGCGGGTATTGACACGGCGAGCGAGAAAAGTAACGTTCGGATGCCTTTCGCTGATTTGACGAGGCGCAAAACGCGTCCAACTCGGAATACCCGTATCACACGTAGAAGCGTTGGTGACAGGACCATGTAGTTCCTGATGAAATCTTGCAACGCCAATGCTGAAAACAACGGCAGGGTTGTCATGTCATACTGCGAAACCCGCTCACACGGTACTGTTTAATATCATAATAAAACTCGTGGGGTCATTGCGATGTGTGAGTCAAGTGCTGCGGCCTGATTAATAAAATATCGTTACATGTAGTCTTCACATCGACTGTATACATTTACTATGCTAAAAATCCGTTTATAAATAGTTTCCACTTTATTTTATTAGTCTCATGCATTATATTGATTAAACATCCATTGAATGAGCCATCGTTGATTGACCGATGCAGAGCTTACTCTCCATTTACTCACCAGTTGTCAATTTACCCATATGCTTACTGTGTACCTACCTGTTGTCCGTTTACCGATCTGTTATCTGTGTACTGACTTCTTGTCTCTCTACTCACATGCACTCCATCTACTGACTTACTGTTCGTCGAGTGCTTTTCTCTGCGTCTACTGACTTATTGTCGACTGGCCCATCGTCCATCTACCGTTTAGGTCTACTCACCTGCTCCCCGTCTACTTACTTGCTGTACATCTGCTGATGTGGTGTCCCTGTAGTAATATGATCTCTCTAAGACCACAAAAGTCGCATTGAGCCGTGGTTATCTGTGTCTTTAGCCTTAGCACTAATGTCACATGTAAAATAAAATGAAATATATTTTATAAGAGCTCACTTATAAACCTAGCTGCCAAACACATTTCACACCGATAAGATTAAGATATGCCTACGCCCATATTGTGAGCCCACTTTGTACACCTATTACATTTATATTGGTTGCCATTACGACGATGTTTCGAGTTCGCAATACTTGTGTTTGTTTTTCTCTGTTGTCGTTTTATTTGCCTAATACGCGGCGTCGCTCTGGTGACCGGATCCTGGCTGCTAGCAATCCATGTCGGCTCGTTACATCAGACAAGTCGTCATTTTTCCGCGTAGGTCTAACTTTGTGGAATTAATTACCATTGACCATTCGATCACTTACATCACTGACTGTTTTCTAAGGCTCACTCCTAGCACTGTTTCAGTATTTTACTGTGTTATTGTAATGCGCATGTGAAAGGAGATAACATGTCATTATGCGCTACTGAAATAGCTTATTACATTACATAATGTGTTTGATTCTGATATGAAATAAACAATTAAGGGATACAGAGCCCACAAAACTGACCAAGTATAGAGACGACAACGACGGAAAAATCGAAGACATTCCACGGGAATTTGAAGTACCAGTGCCGAAGCGCGATCAACTTCAGCACGCACTCGAACGTGAAGATGCCGATGAAGACTTTGTTCACGTATTTCAGAATGTACGTCAGGTACGGATCCTGATCGTGGTGTTCGAGGGCCATCGTGCCCATGTTAATCATGATAAACACCATGATACCAATGTCGAACTTTTGGTTGGTCGTGATGTCGAAACACCACCGGGCCAAAATGAACTGGGGAAATGATTACAGAAAGATTCGAGAATACAAAATGGTTATACCGATCCTTGACTAGACACTCGGTCACTATACGTGATAAAATACTCATTCAGTATGCTTTACCGGTTTTTAAACGAGATACTTGGCACATATATGCAAATAGATGCACATGAAAAATACCCGTTAGGAGAGTTAATATTCAAGACCTTATCTAATATATCTTTTGTATAAAATATGCGCACATAAGATCATACATAATTTACTATTAAACCCTATTGCCAATTTTCTAAATTTGCCCGATAATGATGATGATTCGCGGATTAATTAGGTGCATACACAAATTTAATGCGATATATTAAAGAAAACATTCCAACACTGACATGGACGAGAAAAACTCACCCTAGGTCTTGGGATTGATTTTTGAGGTTTCTTGGTTGACAGCTGTTTCATAGCTTTGTAATACTTCTTTTGGTCTTCTGTCATAAACATCTCCAGAGATCCACCAGCCTGCGTGGGTCAAAGGCATAGTTATGTTCACGATTTCACAGTGGAAAGTCTCATTTCTCACCATAGTTGGTACAAGAGCGGACTTGGGGAGATCACGGGTTTGGCCCGAAGTAGAGGCATAAATATCTTTGTCCACGAGCTTCTCTCAGATAATGGGTATTCTAGAAACCACTCTTACATTTTTATTTGGTACTATTTAATATCAGAAACTACCAATTTTTGCCAGTCTTAACAACTAAATATATGTATACACTGACTCTTTTGTGTCTATCATCAACCATCTTGAATTAATTGCGGCACTCTATGTCTTAAATCGAGCATGGAGATGCTATAGTGTCATACTCTAGGATAGCCTATCATTTGACAGCAACTATAAATAATATGTAATGGTTCACTTCGTACTTCGTTCAAAATTTTAGCCTGCGGTCCCATCAATTAAACATGTCTCAAGCGCCCGTCGAAGCAGCGGCGACATTTATTACCTTGAAATCCCCTTATTATAGAATCCCCGTCTGAATTTACAAGATCTACAATAATAATTACTTATTCTGAAAAGGCCTAGCATCATTTGCAATTTCTTAGGACATGTAATGGTGTGTGTATAGCGTGCAGTTAAGGATGTTGCCCTTGGCAAGAAAAGTTTGCGCATGACTCTCCTAAAGATATCGCTTTCTATAGTGATGGATGGTTTACCTTTTTCTTTTGGTTATTGAAGTTCTCGATGATAACGCCGACGAATAGATTGAGTGTGAAGAACGAGCCGAGAATGATGAAGAGGATGAAGTATAGATAATAGTAGACGGAATACTCGCGGCTTGGTTGCATATCAGCCTGCCACCAATAAATGTCACAAATAAACGTAGCGTGTCTTCACTTCTTGTTCGATATATTTATACCCCTTAGTATACGTCGTCATTTGAAAGGTATTTAAAAAGCGAAGTACCTGTCCTCCTCTTGACGCTTACTTAGTTGGTATGATGGTGCGTTGAATTCTTTTTCAGTTAAGACTCAGTTAAAGTTTTTCTTGTGTTTTACACCAGCGGACTCCTAGATAGCAGCTTTGGTGGGGTTAACTGGATAACCGAAACTAACTGTCCATAAGTAAACAACTAAGCTCTCATCTGAATGTGTAGTAATTGGCTGACAGGCGGAGCACGTAAAAGAAAAACCCAACATGAAGCATACAAGGACTTGATCTCTCTGCATTTCAAGTCCACTGCCCTTCCATTTGTCAATCTCATCTCGACACAGCCATAAACACACGTCGACAACTAGATCGTAGTATCAGATAGACCTATTAAGGAATTAATCGTGTAACAACTACTATATATTCAGGTTCTTTGCGTTTAACGCGAGAATTTCTGAATACTAGTCAGGCATTGTAACCTGTGCCTATAAGTTCGACAAAAAATAAAATAGGAGCTCAAAGAGGACTAATATCTCAGACAAGTCTTTTCTCATTTCCTTTTTTAGAACCTTGAGTAGTAAATGGTTTATGTGCTCTTCCCATAGGAGTCACGTCGCAATTGCCACATCATTAATAATTGGCGAGTGAAAATGTAAGCTCTTATCGTTGAAGAAGGAATTATGTATGCTCTCACTGCTCAGTACACAGTTGAGTATGGTCTCATTATTAAACGCGAGAGAAGGTGTGCTCTGATTGGTCAGCGTGAGACAATATATGCCGATAGGTCAGCATAAAGCAATATATATGCTGTAATTGGTCAGCGTGAGATATATAATTATGCTCTGATGATGAAATATATGCTCTTATTGGTCAGCAGCAGTGACATGTGTTGAAATTCAGACTGATGCATGTGAACGCCACAGCAGGACTACTCAGGAGACACAAAAATAACGACAAAAACCTACACACTATACAAAATAAAACCTCTACCATTATCAGTCTGATATACAACCTTGTTAAAATCTGTTCAAATAAGACGAAATACGATTAACTTTATAATCAACCAATCAACTGAATTACATACATCTCTAATGTCTGTAGCGTCACTCATAATCTGGACCCATCCTTTGAACGTAGCCTGTGAAAAATTTATCATGCGAATAAGACACGTTCAAATCACATAAATAGATAAATATTTATAAATATTCATAATATATTTATTTTACACTAATTATGAAATATTGCTCAAGACTTCTTCCGACTTTTGACCAGTGATTGCAGTTGTCAGCAACGATTTTTCACCATGAGCTAATAATAATCCGTGAAATTTTAATTCGCATGTATAAATTACCAACTATATCAGTGAATAAGCGTTGATGGTAGTTGCAGCCACGTAGGTAGTTTGGGAGCTGTGTGTCACAGTGTGGGAAGACACCGGACACTTAATAATAGAATACGTAGTCGGTAGTGACCTGATGGAAAATGGTCTGTACATTCGAAAGCTTGTGATAGATTTTTCGCAGGGCCATAATGTGTTACACCTGTATTGATTTTTCATAATTATGTCAAGTATACTTCGTAAGAAGCTTGAATAATATTTGAAATGCGACACCTCATGTTAACAGTGTACTACGCCAGGCAATAAGTATTAACAGTATTCTGTGCCAGCCAATGAGTATTAACAGTATTCTGTGCCAGCCAATAAGTATTAACACTATACTGCGCCAGCCAATAAGTATTCACAGTACACTACGCAAGCCAATAATATTATTGACACTATACTACGCCAGGCAATATTGTAAGTATTAACAGTATACTACGCTAGCCAATAAGTGTTAACAGTATACTACGCTAGCCAATAAGTGTTAACAGTATACTACGCTAGCCAATGAGTGTTAACAGTATACTACGCTAGCCAATAAGCGTCAACAGTATACTACGCTAGCCAATGAGTGTTAACAGTATTCTACGCTAGCCAATAAGTGTTAACAGTAAACTACGCTAGCCAATAAGTATTAACAGTATACTACGCCGCGCCTTCCACCATAAGAAATGAGCAAGATTTTGGTGCTTTAATACTGAGAAAGATTTGTCGTGCAATCGGTTGTTATAACAACATATTAAGGAGACAACAAGGCAATATGGTACGTGCGACTGTCATTTAATGATCAAGTGGTACCAAAACCTAGCTTTTTCCCATTCAAGCATTAAGAATTCTCAGATGCCGGTTGACAATAATATCGAATAAGTGCTAAAATTAATATCAATCAGTTGGATTTGCAAATGTTTTACAGTTATTGTATGACCGTTTTTGTATGAAATAAATAAATGTACAACTGTCACGCACCACTTGAAACAAGGCAAGGTAAGCGCTTCCGACG
>WURV02207210.1:0-11268 GCA_011762755.2 Epimenia babai
TATATATATATATATATATATATAATTTCTGTATACCATAAACGAACTTAATTCTTAATAGGACGATCTCGTATGTGTCTAAGGCAGCGAAAAATTTTACAGTATATACTAAAAAGAGCCACCTTCCTTTGTCAACGATGGCGAAAACTGGCCTAAAATAGTCGCATTATTTCAAGAAACGATTAATTTCAACTAACAAATATTTTTGGCGATTTGCTTGGCCTGGTGTGAAGCTACATGTAGCCTATAAATGTGATTGTCTTTTAGAATGCGACGGGTCGATGTATGGAAGAAATTGCTTGAAGACCTGCCATTGCAAAGAGAGCGCCAGGTGTAATCCTGCGACGGGAGCTTGTTCTACCGGATGTCACCATCGATGGAGCGGACCTGCCTGTCAAAAAAGTACAGAAATTGTTGGAAATGTCAACTACTGTACCGAGTATGATAAGAAACATGATAATAGAGGATTGCACCGTAGAAACACGTCAACCGCAAATGAGGATATAGTAATGTATTCTGTGATTCCCTACACAGAATGGATAGTCGTAAATTACGAGTACAGGTAAGAGCAAATTTTAATGTCTTGTTCAAAAATGACAACTGGCTGTCTTAAATATCTTGTCAACTCGAGAACTACATGAAAAGTGTAATGCCAGAGTCAAAATGCTGAATCACATGTCTAAAGTCTTCAAATCGATGCCACTCGAAAACAACAAGGATTTACATTATTTAAGATATACCTAGAAACGGTATAATTATGTAACTCTAGATTATCAATCTTACGATATGCTTCAGCCTGTCCCACTGGGAAATACTTAGTCGAGGGTTCATGCGACGGCGATTGTCAATGTCTAAACAAAAACGAATGTTCCGTCGATACGGCAAACTGTGGAGCAAGTGGCTGCATTCCCGGTTGGCAAGCATCAAACTGTCTCATGAGTTAGACCATATACAATTAATATATGTACATAGTGTTCTTGAGACGGTGGGCTCATTTTATGACCGCGTATCGCCACAGTACAGATTAACAAGTCACACTATACAGTTAATTTGCCCTTATACCCTAGTAGCCTTGAATTTGACACCCGTTCTATTCCGCACTTGCAGAATCTGAATTGTGGCCATATCATATTGAGATAATGGCATAGCTAAGAAATAGCGACTAAAGTGCCTGCAAAAGCCAAATTAAAAGGAAGATTTTTAACAATTATCTCCATGCAAAGGCTACCAAGACCCAATAGACAGCCGACAGTTACGGCATTTTAAGTACGCCACAAATTGCATAGAGATTAGACCACAGGTGGATGCGGGGTCATCTACAATCCAAATTAAACAATTGTAAGACATGCATTATAAACTGGTATGGCGGACAAAAGCTGGTGACACATACATCATATTATGGCGAGTTTGTCAAATCCCGCTTCAGGTAGGACATCCTACCTTTGAACCCTATTTCTGAAAATTCAATATGAATGTGTGATTGCAACAATTTGATATTTTATCGATGGCTTCAAAACATCACCATGTTAAATAGCTAGTTAGATATAGGCTAATTGCCCGGGTAATCAATGTGTAGGTCATTTCTGGCTCTTTTCGATGCAGCAAAGATATTAGCCTCTATTATAAGGGTCTGGGGAAAATAAAGTTGACCGTTTATTCACGCTATTTGTTCCAGTCAGCCGGCACCTTCCGCCGCTAACTATGATGGTTGATAAATATTTTAAATTTGATAACCAAATAGCGTAGAGGTAAGCGTTATGAAGAGCAATGACCATCCTTATTACAAATCCCTCTAATGAAAAAGCCCTTATTCATGGCACACGTCAATAGCTACCCATCGAACAAAAAAGGTTTATCTTCACTTTAAGGCTGTTTGTGTCCAATAAATGCTAGAGATAGTATATCAGCTAGAGCGAGAATCGATCTCGGGACCTCTGTATTAACGCCTAACGCGTTAACAATTACGCTTGCTGCCCTTCAGTTGAATTGTACTGAAACACTCGAGGCCCAGCCTTACAAAGGCGCGATGAAGATGTAGGACAGTTTCCAATCTTGTTAAACCTGAGTTTGCATACACTTTCTTTCACATCCATCATCCATACACATCACTCTCTTATGAATATATGCGCCCTTAATCAAAATACTCCACTGTATGCGCAACTGAAAAAATAGTGAATCGTATACCCAGAGTACATGAATTTTTTATATATAATTATTGCCTACAATGGTCGATTAGAATACATGTCTATTGTCACAAACAATTTGATGTGTTTTGGATTCTAATACTTTATATTACCATATAGGCCAGGTTGGTAATGTTCTCGTGGTTAACCGCTTGTAATAGCTCTGCCATGTAATTAAAACGATCAAAAGTGTTTGCATAAGGATGTGTGGTATATGAGAAAGATGTCTCACCCTGAAATCCATCGTCCATAAAATATGTATCACCGGGAACCGAATGATGATCGAAAAAAAAATAATCGAGGATATATCGCCGTTGCTCGTATTTTCAGAATGTTTCGAGGGTGAATTTGGTCCCGGATGTCAACATAGCTGCCATTGTGATCAAGACAAACCTTGCCACCATCTAAAGGGGTCGTGCGATGTCGGCTGTGCTGTCAGATACACGGGCAAAAATTGCAGCCTAAGTATATAAAGAGACATCATACATAGATGTGTAGCATTACTTGTATATAGTCCGGTAGTTTAGTTTACAGAGTTCAACGGACTGTGTATAATATAATAGGCATACTTGTAATTAAGATAGTCTTTTTGCAAAACCTATTTAAATAATATTTATAATAATAATACTATTGCCTACGTGTTCAACCATAATGGACTGTAGCATTTTAATGTTCAATTGATCATTCCTAAATCCTTAATGACATGTAGACTTTGAGATGTTTTATTGATTTCCTTCACGATTGGCAGTTGATGATAATCTTATTAAGGGCCAAAATCCAAAATATCACTAACAATATGACTCGAAGTCACTTAACGCAGTCATCGAATTTTGTCCGTTTCAGCGTGCCCCGACGACAAGTGGAATGTAACTGGAGGTTGCAACAGTAAGTGCCTCTGTAAGTTTCCCAAGTATTGCAGGGTGACGGATGGCCTCTGTACGCAGGGTGGCTGTTCCCACGAATACCTCGGGGTCTGCATCCTCGGTCAGCACCGCTTTCGTATATCTTGGAATTATGTAATAATGTTGTAATAGTATTAGTATTATTACCACTCTACTCCCCTTCCATACATCACTGCTGATTTGCTAATAAACAACCGAACGGTAAATTGACAATATATTTTACTTGGTGTTTAGTGTGACCCCACACAGGGTTCTCGATACACTCTTATTTTCATCTGACAGTGGTGTCGCCGTTAATACTTCAAGACCCGACTCTCTTAACATTACGTGAACTGATCGAAACAACAAATAATAAAGACTGGTATTGATACAACATAATATTCGATTTACCTGACACAAAGTGAAGGCGCTATGTCTCTAGACTATGTGTTGAATGCGTCGACACACACGCGTATTTATAATCGTAACGCCTTACACATTGGCGCCATAGAGAGTATTAGGTTCAATCTGATTTTACTAATTAGATAGTTCTGGAATTCCTTGGTGTTTAACTTCTGGATATGTAGTTCGATCATTGTGAAATATGGATTTGAGTATAAATAGAGGTTAATAAAATGTAGTAATAGGAAAGCCTATCCACTTCCCATAGCCCATGGCGTTGTTATGCGAGAGCATCCTTCTGATTCAGCAGTGCTTCAGATTCTCCACCGATTCTCTCCATAGTGCTGATCCATAATTCTAAGTTTAAGACAGTAATTTCTTCCTTCATTACTCTCATCTCAGTACTTCTGATTAGAGAAATTCGAAAGCCATGAAATCTCCCGAGATCATGACTATGTATGAAGTTCCTATAACGAATAAAAATATTGAATATTGTCTGGTAGTACCGAATATGTAGTACGATTTATACATAAAACAGCGACAGTGTAGTTGATTATTTCATTCAGCTTCCAATTTTATTCAAATTTACTAGATTATAATTTTTTAATTCATAATAGAGACAATGAGTTACTGAAAATCGCAAGAAGTGTTTCAAAATGGTCTGCACAATTATTAAAATAAAGTTCTGTTGTCGCCATATAGTAGCCAAATCTCGACTGACGTGACCCGTATCTCGACTCGTGATATGACCATGAGTAAGACCATGAGTGTGACTATTCGAGCAATGTCTCTTAGCAATATAGCGGTGAAACTATGGAATAATCTTGGTATTAGTATCAAGCAAAGCTGCACTTTAAATTTATTTAAGAACAAACATAAACATCAACTAATAAATATGTATGCATAGATTTAGGAACTCTGTATTGTGTGGATCTACCTGGTAAATAATTAAGTACATACGTACAATTTTTTGCCATTATAACAATTCCTTTAGACCGTAATTTTGATATTTTTTTGAAGAGTGTGAATTTTATGTATATATAATGTATAGAACGTAGACAAGTATTTGTAATTCTTATTTCTATTAATTTTCTCTCTAATTCATAAATTATAGACTGCTATAATGCTAATTGTAAAAAAACTACCGGGGTGATGGACAATAAGTTATACTTCGGTCACCTCCCTTTCTCATGTACACTACAATAGCTACGCATTGTGTGAGATTTAGTTTAGTTTAGCTAAACACGCATACCATCTTAAGAAAATTATAATGGCCATGATGTTTTTTTATATTAATTTTGTATGTGCACATTCTTTTCCACATTTTACTTCATTACTTTGTATATTGTGTGTGTCCCATTGTAACTATTGTGTATGATTGTATTTGAGGAATAAATGTTACTGAATTGAAATTGAATTGAGTGTTGGAAAACTGGAAACAAACTGTATAAGTGCTATTCATACAAGAATGCATACAGTACATGCATCGTGTAGTGTGGACTTACATTTCTTTCGAAAATGCGTATCGTTGTATTTGGCTTCTGAAAAAATGACACAAAACAACACACAATGAAGCATATCTTGCATCGTTAGTTAAATGATATAATACGACAGGTTGAGATAGTATCTAACGTAGGCCAACGAAGATAAACATAAGCTTTCGTATATAATTATACTACATGAAGTATGATTCTATCATTTCATCTCGATTAATCTTTCATTTCTGCATTAATAAAACATAGCTATTGTGAAATAAGACCCATAGATAACAATTCAGTGGAATACAGAGGAAAAAACTGTTCTGAAGGTGCTAAATACCCTAATAGATAATATAATACGAATAAAACGAAGCAATGATTAAAAATCAAGAGTGGGATTATTGTAAGTGTTCGGGAAAACGCCAATTAAGACAAAACTCCACCAATAACAGCGATGTGCAATATCAAGAGCTCACGTGATCTCGATATCGTCCAAATCTTGACCTCAAAATCTCGAGATAAAAAGGAGAGATTTGGATACCCTTACTTCTAACTGCTTCTAGCATCAAAAGAGGTCAGGGCAAGTATGATGTCGTCATAGTAACCATCAGTCGGTGCAGTGGGAGCAACAGTAGTAGATACAAAAACAAAACTGATACAGAGGGCACTTACTGTCCATTCTGCCACAGTTTTTTCTGCAATGGAGACTGCAAATAGTTGAAGATTGAGGATAGCAACCTACTCGAAAATTGGCATGTTTGGATGAAATCGTGTCACAAAAGGTTTTTTGAAAGATTATTTGGAAGCGTACGAAATTAATTTTAAATGTTAGTAACAAATGAAACTGGTTTTACTAAAATTTTTGGGGTAAACTTTTAGAACAGTAGTACTACTTCTGTCCTACTATCAGAATTAGGGTTAGAGTAGAGTAGCAATAGAGTACTGAGTTAATTAGGCATTTATATCCCGCACTTGCAGCTTGGCAAATGACGGTTTGTGAGGACTAACGGGGGGGGGGGCAGTTTTATAACGGGCGCCGGTAGGCCTCGTACAAATTTACTTTCAAAGGGTATTAAAATTTGGTTGCCACAAAGAAATTTCATCGGTAATTGTTAATGGGTAAGTCGACCAGGTCAATCGGGAATTCGGGATAAAGTACTTTGCCCAAGGGTACAAAGCAAAGATACGATGTCATTCGAACCGTCCCCCTTTTAGTTCGGAAGACGGCACGCTACCTCCGAGTACCGTAGACAGCTGACATACCACCAGCACCATGGAAAATTTTACTATGCGTTATGTATCAAAAATAAAGTAGAAGAGGGATTAACTGTTCTAGTCTCGTTAAATACATTAAAAAAAACCTGTGGTAAATCTTTCAAAAATTTAAGAAAATTCCTATCGCGTAAAATGTCTTCATTTTCTTCAGCTTCCTTTGGTTGTGCAGCCATTTTTACGTTTTTTCCTATGGTAAAGCAGACGAAAACGTATCGAAACTTTTCGCGCGAGAATACTGAACTCGAAGTGATGGGTGTAGTTACTGTCGCCGGAAATATTCGAATAGCTGAGATTTTTAAGTATGTTCAACAGACAATGCAAGCCCTTCGTATTTTGGCTTTTGCAATGCATATTAATTATTTCTGCGTAAGTTTCAATGCTATATTGTTAGCACAAATAGATTCCACTGGGACTCTACTTGATCTTTAGGAGATTAAGTCGACATGAACAATCGGCAGAAAATTGCCCAAGGAATGAAAGCCCAAAGGTTGATGTAATTTTATTAAATAGAATCCAGTATTAGAATTTCTTTATGTAAGTTTATTACATTATTTATTGTTATAGAGACACAAATTTATTATTGTAATGAAAAAATTACGTTTTCCACATGCAATACTACATGAGGCAAAATACACAATTCTATGAGAATGCATCAAAGAGGAAATGAATGTCAACAACTGTGTAACTAGGTTCATCTCATGATACGGGATAATATCCCGGTATCATATTAATCTTAATATTGCCTCTGGTTTAGGCTTACACTGAGCGTAATTATATTCACATGCCCATTAAATAGCTCAGTTGAAGTAGCAAAATGTCTTATAAAGAAGCTTTTGCATCATATGTAATATCCTTCTTCAGAGTAAAATAAACGATGAATGTATGTAAATTGAACATATTTAACGTTGCCATCAGCTTCCATCATGTCAGGCTTGACTCTAGTTGCGTCTGAGTTGGTCTTGTCCAAGTTGTCTTACATGACAGTAAAGAATGGATGTTAAAATCATAATGCTAGACATATAAAGCATAATTATATGCCCGAGCTATAAAGGATGTCTCCACTATTCAAACGCAGTTATGCTTGTTGTTTTAAGCGTATTTATTCCTTATGGACCAGTCAGAAACGAGTTGGGTGGGGAGGGAGGGTGCATAGTTGCAGGGGTGCACTGTTGGTTATATCCAAGGTGGTTTATATCTGAGCTGACTGTAATCCATTCACCCACATTTACTCCACGTAACAATCATCAAACGAAAGAAATTTTTTAGATAAGAAAATAACGTTCAGTCGCGTAAAGGAGTAATTTTTACACGTTTATTTATTCGAGTTTAAACAATGAACCATTTTCGTAGAATTTTAATGTCACGAATCATTACTCATATAATTAAAACAGGTATAAATTATAATAAAGACTATCATGAGAAATATCGAATGATACAACTTTTACAGTATGTCAATAGCAATTTTTAGCGGAATTTTCCATTTTTATGGAGATTATCGCCCTTATTTCGATAGGCCCCAGATGGAAGTACAAGAACACACATGTCAAAAAGGCGTTATGTTTGTATTGTATTGTATTTATTGGCTGATTACTGAAGTAATCGTTGTGTAGGCCATTCATTCATGGTCCTTTACAATGCTAGCCTAATAATGTAGTTAACACGGCAATCTGACTAGCCTCACTTATAAGGGGTGGGGAAAAACACCTAATGCGAAAAACCCACCGAGTCTCGGCAGACAACTGATCTTTTTCCATTCACGCCACCGGTTCCAGATGTCTACATATGAACTACCTATGTCACACACTCCGCTAAGTCTATGATAGGTTCATGTTTATTTACAATGAATGACGACATAGCGGAGAGGTAAGTGACATAGAAATCACATATAGAGCATCTGAAGCACAGCAAACGTCAGAGGGAAAAGCCTAACAGAACCACACTGCAAGGGCTACCAAGACCCTCATGTGCAATGGGGTTTAAGGCGCTTTTAGCCCGAAAAACGCCACAGTTAGTATACTGGTTAGAGCGGGATTTGAACTAGGGACCCCTGGATTCAAAGTCAAGCGCTCTAACCACTACGCCAGCTGCCCCCCCCCCCCCGTTATGTTTGTATTCCTCGTATTCGTGATATGACTAACACGGCAACCCTAGCCTCTATGTATGATGAACTCAACACCGAAAATCACGGCTGAAAGTAACAGAAATGACACGTGGCAAACGTCGGGTTAGGTTTGTCGAATCTTGGCATCCATATCGAGGACGTGTCGAGCCTGGAGCACTGACGGCATGTCAATCATCTTGTTTCGGAATGAAAACGCACCCTGAAACAACACACGACGTACCAAAATGCATCGAATATATCCTACGTATGTAGGTGTGTGGTGTAGTAACAGCCCGCTTACTGAGGTAATGATTGTGTCAGCCATTGTTGGACCTTTACAAATATGTGTAAATTTATTCAAGGGTAAAACCACCACTAGGCATTGCTGTACTCCCGAAATTGCACATAACTTCATTAGTTTATGTTTTAAGCTAGTTACATTGTAAAGTGTCGTCGACATCATCTTGTCATTATTGACCAAGGGATAATAAGGGATAATATATTATTATATGGTTAACACTACCATTTGTTGAGCCTCAATTATAAGGGATGGGGAAGAACACTGTAAAAAACCCGCCTGAGCAGACAGCCAGACTGGGCAAAAAACATGCATGGGCAGACAGCCAGACTGGGCAGAAACATACATGGGCAGACAGCCAGACTGGGCAAAAACATACATGGGCAGACAGCCAGACTGGGCAAAAACATACATGGGCAGACAGCCGCACTGGGCAAAAAACATGCATGGGCAGACAGCCAGACTGGGCAAATACCAGTCTAGGCCGAGAATGATATTTTTCTATTTACGACACTGGTTTGCAACGTCTACAGATGGGCAACATATGTTGCCCCCTCCTCCACTGTCTGAAAAACACCACATGTAGTATAATGGATGGAGCAGGAATGGAACCAGGGTCCTTTGGATTCAACGTGAAATGCTCCATCCAGTAAGCTTATTGAAATGAAATTTTATTGATTTATAGTGCCCTTTTTAACACATGGCTATCAAAGACACTTTACAAATTTATGGTTGCTATGATTAACTAGACACAAAGTAACAGTTTGTCATGAGGATGCATAGAGTATACAGAAGTGGAGATACGTTGATCATTCCTCAAAGTCGAGAGATTTGAACTGGAGAAAGATGTTTAATTAAATGCAATCTATAAGAATCAATAATCGATTTGTCTTTTAATGACCTATCAATCAATTACTCATCAATCAATGATTCAATCAGAGATAAACGCATTTATTAGTCACTGTTATTAATATCTGGAGTTTAGCTACTACTTTTTGTGCTACATGAAGATACGCATTTTAATTCTATCTCAATTTTCGATTAGTCATTTTAATATAATAGTCATCGTTGTGTGGCTGTGTAAGAGCTTCCCCACTTGTTTGGTCTCTTTATAGCATATCTCCTGGCTATATTGTGATCTCATTGTAAATAATCACCATCTACCCGATATATGTAGGCAGACTGAATGTATGTTTTTATAGGCTTATTATCGAAGTAATCGTTGCGTAGGCCATCCTTGGCCCTTTACAAAGCTAACCTATTAATGTGGTTAACACGACAATTTAATTAGTCTCACTTAGAAGGGGTGGGGGGAAACACACCAAATGTGAAAAATCCACCAGGTGTGGGCAGACAATTTACCTTTTTCCATCCACGCCACCGGTTTCAAAAGTCTACATACGGGCTAGATATGTCGCACACCCCGCTAAGTCTATAGTAGGTTAATGGTTATTTATAGTGAGATGATGACATAGTGGGGAGGTGAGCGACATAAAGACCATATATAGCGATTCTGAAGCACAGCAAAGGTCAAAGGGAAAAAGCCGAGTCAAGCAGAGTGTGAGCGTTTGGAACCAGTGACGCTAATAGATGGTCAACTGTATGCCCAGAATCGGTGTCCGTCATTATAGTGTTTTCTCCACCCTCGTAACTGAGACTAATCTATTTGCCGTGTTAACCACAGGCTAGGTTTGTAAAGGGCCTATAATGACCCGGATAATAGCATAATTGAAGAACCTATAATGACTCGAATTAAAGCATGTTTAATGGGCCTCTAATGACCCGGATGACAGCATAATTAAAGGGCCTCTAATGACCCGGATGACAGCATAATTGAAGGGACTCTAATGACCCAGATGATAGCATAATTAAAGGGACTCTAATGACCCGAATGACAACATAATTAAAGGGCCTCTAATGACCCGGATGATAGCATAATTAAAGGGACTCTAATGACCCGGATGACAGCATAATTAATGGGCCTCTAATGACGCGGATGACAGCATAATTAAAGGGCCTCTAATGACCCGGATGACAGCATAATTAAAGGGCCTATAGTGACCCGGATGACAGCATGATTAATAGGCCTATAGTGACCCGGATGACAGCATAATTAAAGGGCTTATAATGACCCGGATGACAGCATAATTAAAGGGCTTATAATGACCGGATGACAGCATAATTACAGGGCCATACAAAAATGCATGTGAAAAGGTTAGGATTTCGATATTGAAAAATCTGGTTGCTCACCTGGGATTCGAAGTGGTACTGCAATGCTGTAAGCAAAAAGAAAAAACAAAAATGTGAACGCAGAAATATTCATCATTGTAATATTACTGTAATGTTACTGGAACTTGTTCGCTTAAATATACAGTCACTGAATTTCAGGGAATCATTGGGAACTCAAATACGGTTGTTGATAATTGCCTTTCTTATGCTTTTTGCAAGTGACTAAATTACGTCACAAATGATGTATAGAAGACAGATAAATGTTGGTAATCTCTCTTTCTCTCTCTCTCTCTATATATATATATATATATATATATACAGAGTCCATGTAAAAAATCCGGTTTATAAAACTTCAGAACATACAAAGGAGGGTATTTTACACAGGCACATGGCATTTGTTCCGGGCTATGTTATTGTTGGT
>WURV02207232.1:0-11267 GCA_011762755.2 Epimenia babai
GCATATCACCCCGCCAAGGATAATATCGAGTATCTACCCATTTTAGAGACGGGTTTACTCCAGCAATCGGGGATAAACGACTTGCTGAGGATCACCGCAGAAAAGTCGACTGGTGGGAAGTTTCGAACCCGCAACCTTTCGGGTACGAGTCCGGTGTTCCTACCACTCGACTAACTGCTTCCCCCTAATCACTGTACAGGTGGTACAGTGGTCGGTGATTGCAAAGGCAGCTTGGACAGATTTCGAGTTATGGCTAGGCAGTCGACGCTAGCTTTAGCTAAGGTCACCCGTCTTGTAAAGGCACTGCTCGGGAGAAAGCAAAGGCAAACTACTTCCGTATCCTAGCCAAGAAAATTATCATGATCAGAAGAAATCCAAGAGACACCTCTATAGAGTTGGATGACAAGAGCCCCAGGTCTGAATGCGCTGACCAAGCTACTGGGGAAGAGGATCACAATGAGACGAGTAGGACTGATAGAAATGACGAGTCACTACTAAACCCCCCGGGAAGTTCTAACTCCGAAAACATCAGAACCAAAAGTCCCAGAATGACTTTTTGTAAAAATCATAAAATACGTACATGGAATATACGGACTATGAACCATAGAAACCTGGAAATTGTCATACGAGAAATGTCGAGAACTAAAATTGAACTATTAGGTGTATGTGAATTAAAATGGACAGGCATGGGACACTTCCAATCCAATGATTACACGATCTACTACTCAGGACACGAACGGTTACTACGACATGGAGTTGCAGTAATATGTTATCGTAAAATGTCAAAAACTGTGATGGGTTACAATCCTCTTTAATGTCAATTCGACTCTGTGGCAACCCTACAAATACAACAATGATCCAATCGTACGCACCAACTAGTACGGCTGAAGAAGAAAAGATAGATGAATTCTATGGAAAGTTACAAAAACTTATCGATAGTGTTCCAAGAAGAGATATCCTGATGGTCAGGGGGCTTTTAACTCGAAAGTCGGGCAAGGAGAATCGACAGGGATCGCAGGCAAATACGGCCTCGGTACGAGGAACGAAACCGGACAGCGGATGCTCGAATTCTGTGAAGCTAATCAACTAGTCATCACAAACACCTGGTTCAAACAAGCCAAGCGCAGGCTCTATACATGGACGTCTCCCAAAGATTACCGTTACCAGATTGACTACATCCTTGTGAATAAACGTTGGCGTAGCTCAATTCACTCGACTAAAACGCTACCGGGTGCAGACTGCGGATCCAATCATGAACTTCTCATATCCGCTATGCGAGTAAAACTGAAGAATATGAAAAAAATCAGAACGTGTCATAAAATACGATCTAAATCACATTCCAGAAAAGTATGCAATTAGCGTGAAGAACCGATTCTCACTCCTAAAACTAATCGATAGAGAACCAGACGAACTGTGGAAAGAAGTTGAAGATATTATTAAAGATGAAGCTAAAAAGAACATCCCAAGAGCAAAGAAGATGGTAAAATCTCATTGGTTATCCGAAACAGCTACTGAAATAGCAGACTGAAGAAGAAACGCCAAAAAGAATGCAGCTCCAAAATAAATTAAGCGCGAAGTTTCAAAAACAGTCAAGAAAGGAGAAAGAAAATCATCTGAATGCATTATGTGGAGAAATCGAAGAAAATAACGAAGTTGGAAAAACACGCAACCTCTTCAAACAGATAAAAGAAATTACAGGCGAATTCAAACCAAAGCTGGGGGGACTAAAGAGCAGTTCAGGAAGAAATCTAAACGAAGAGGCACTAGTAAAACAAAGGTGGAAAGAATACACGGATGATCTATACAAACGAGACCCAAACATGACATCAAAATTTGAAGAAAACAACTACGAGAAAGAACCACCGGTAACGAACAGTTAGGTGGGGAAGGCAATTAATGAACTGAATTATAGAATGTCTACTCTTTTGTAGTTTGCGTTCTGACTCACATCTGTGTTTGAAATCTCACGTTTTATAAGTCTATGAGTTCTTTATTGAAGTTAAAAACCCTGTTTTTACAAACTTTGCGGCAACAGAGTGATTAGAAGCGCGGCCTTTCACGTGAGAGGTTGCGTGTTAAAATTCGCACAAGCCAGGGACTCCTCCGCGCCTTTCACAGGCAAAAATGAGCAAGATTTTCGTGCATGATTGACAAAATGTTGTCGTGAAGTGAGATCTTGTAACATTTCTTAAAGGTAAAACAGGCAATATACTAAGTGTGACTGACCTTTACTACTATTTATGAATAAAGTAGCACTAAAACCACCCCTTTCCCTTCAAACATCGTTAGGCCGTCGTCTTTCTGCATGGACTCAGACACACACCGTGTCCAAATGCCAATGTGTAATAAATATACATCAGAATCTAAATATCTCGTCTCGTCTAATGCATCCAGAAATTTAAGTGTCATCTTTGACAAGAACCTTTCTCTTTCTGACCATGTCAATTCCGTTGAAACTCTTGTTTTAGCCAGCTAGGCTATATTAGACACATGAGACAGTACTTTCTCCCAGAATACTGCCTCAACCATCGTCCGCTCGTTGAAAAAACTGTTGTGTTTTTTCCCATAAATTCGAAGGCGCGCTCGAATTATTCGTGCTTTATGCGAATTCAAATTTACAACTTTTTGTTATATAAAGAAATGTTCAATAAATATTGTCATTTTTTAAACTGGGAAAACTTTGTATGAATGAATTATGAAATCATTATATATTGAAGCAAGTAATAATATTGTGACAAATAGGAAGGGATAATCGATATCTTTTATCGGAAAATGCATATTTTATTCCACATTATTTAGTGCTTGTTGAAAACATCCACGGCATGCATGCATTTTGTATGCAATCTCCAATAATAAACCAAACAACAATATTTTTTAGAAACATCTGAGGATGCCCCTGAGAGAATGTGACAAGAATTATATATAAAAATGTAAATAAATATATAAATTGTATAAACAAAAATGATTAGTGTCTCTAAAGGTTTGCCATGTTATATTAACAACCTTGACTACACCTAGAGTTTAACACTTGGACAAGGTTGTGGGATATTAATAGAGAAATAGTGACACTGATATAATTTTATATTATATATTTTATATTATATATATATTTATATATTATACATTTATATATGATATAATAATGCCCAAAGACTTAATTACTTAAAAACCGAGACATACATACTAAAACATAACTATTTCAAACACCATCAAAAGAAGTCCATTGGTAATCGTCTAATCTTCGATCCTCGATGATTGCTGAAAAACTACCTACTTTTCAAATTAATATGAAATATATGAAACAATATGACCTACCCAAAAACTTCCATGGCCTTCTGCCTCGGCTTTCGCTGGACTCTTACGACGTTTTGATGGATAGGACTGATAATTTATCATAGCAATAATAAATCTTACGGACATGAGATATTACTGTATGAAATGTGTTATTAGCAGACGATAATTGATAAACAAAAATGGTTTTATGGTTGATAGGGCGTAAGCTTAACTGTAAATGTTAAACCTTATGCAATTTAGGAGCCTGATGCTGAAGCCCATTTAGTATGTATCCCAATACAGCGGTGGTGATCAGCAAATGAGCATTATCATTTTGCGTCAGTGCAACTAAGAGAAACGCCAAGCATAACTGCGTTATTATTTACTACTGAATTTGTAGCTTTTTGCAAGAAATATAAGTATCATTAGCAGACGATTTGTACATAGATATTTATATATATTTGTGGATCGGATGTTAATGCAAAACAATAATATGTTGCGAGATATGATCAAAGGATGGGAGGATGGTAAAAGATTACGTGGAAGGCCAAGGACGAACATGCCGGATTCGATCTTGGATGGAACGACATGCGAAGAAACAAAGAAAATTGCACAGAACAGACATTAATGAAGAAAGGCGGACTTCTTTTATAGTGTCATAGATTCTTCTTATTCTTCGACCTGTAACAGCGACATATCATCAGAGGGAGGTAATTCGGTAAGTACGGCAAACTGCGGTATTATGGTCGTTATATCCCTAATGTAAATCGAAAAATAAGTCCAGCGCTAAGTCAGGGATTGCCAAAAACACCAACTTTTTGAATTTCTTACTTACATTATGTTGTGTAATAGCCTTCGCAGGAAGGAAAGGTTATTAAGGTGTGATAGGAAATAGAATAATTGGACTATACCAAAGATATTGAAACAATTTTTACATTGTTTTCCTATCTTTGACTGTACTCAGGAAAAATTCGGAAGAAACAAATGAAATTATAACGACCAAATATAATTATTCATTATTTCAGTAAGTGGAGTAGAATAAAAAATTAATCATGATCTGTGACACGCCTAGGCTTAAGTACACTGGTACTTTTATGAGTGTCGGCCATTTTGAAGTTGCGACTGACCACTGGAGTGACCACTACAATATTCACACATAGTTATTATATAGAAATCATATTTCATGAACCAGCACACGTTGTGTTACTTTTATAATATAATGACACATTATGTAATGTGTTTTTGATTCGGCAAACAGTATCTATATTGTCTTCGGATATACTAGTAATGCAAATGAGCTAATTTATAGGCATTTCACACGAGTTAAAAGTAAAATTTATTAAACGGACATTTCAAAATAATTTTAATATTTAACATAATCAAATAAGGCACCGTCAATGGATATGAAAGAATGTAAAAAAACTGTAGAAAACTGCTATAAAATGTGAAAATGTGTCCGTAACCAACATTTATTTGTATTTATTTTCTGAAACAAAGGCGACTCTCAAAATATTCAAAATTTCGCAATTAATTTATTAATTGAACGATTTTAAAAGTTGAAAGAATTTTGTGATTTTTTGTAATTTATCTATTAGGCCTATAAAATATCTTAAAAGGATATTTTAAATTTTGTGTTCAAAGTTGTTGAATAGCAATGAAATATCACAATGGTTGATCTTTATTCACGGGGCTTACGAGAGCAGCTGTTCATCAATACAAGAACGGCTGTTTATCAATACAAGAGCAACTGTTTATCAATACAACAGCGGCTATTTATCACTACAAGAGCAATTGTTTATCAATACACGAGCGGCTGTTTATCACTACAACAGCAGCTGTTTATCAATACAAGAGTAGCTCTTTATCAATATTTATTGCGATGGAACCACGTGGGGGCATGATCCACAAAGTTCTTGAACTTATCCTCTCCGCTCACGAGCACTGTACTGTTGAATTTTCTCGGCCTGTCTGGGTCGTCTATGGGCTGACAGGATGTTGCCACGAACCGGATCACGTACCCGCATCTTCAAATATAAATAAGCTCATAGCAGTATATCGTTATCCAATTCGCTATATTCCATAAACACGGGGGCAATCTTTGTTTTGAAATTCGAGCGTCTCCAAAAGGTACCCAAAATGCTTAACTTGACATGAGCCTGTCATAACTTGAGTAAATAAAGTTTTAGCATTATTATATCAAAACAAATAGGACATTCGGTATGGCATACCGGCGACGCTGGGACCAGTTTGGTTGACTCGCGTGAATGGTGTGCCCGTCATGTATCGACATCCATCCGGCCTTGAGTGGACACGACACGATAACGCTCTTATCGAACAGATCGGGCGATATCTCTTGATTCGTAGACAGCAAATTTCCTGCCAGCTTTGCTTGGCCATGAGCCAGCAAACCGCACTTGTGCGAACCTGACGCATCGAATTTTTGAGTAGCCCAAAAGGATTGTAGACAATCACGGAAACTTTTATGACGTATGCTACACACCAGAACGAGGTTCTTGTTAAACAATCGACATCGTAATTACCATATAAATGCCATAGACGACAGTCTCTAACTATGAATCGTCTTTTTAGACGATCACACGAGGAAATCAAACGCACCCGGAATAAGTTGCATGCAGCCGTTGTCACTGTCCGCGTCGTCTATAGCCAACCACACGCTGAGCACGACACCCTTTACTCCCCAGTACCTAAAAAGTCGTTAATGCGTATCTATAATTCCTACCCAGTTGATGTGGCATAATTTTGACAATTTGAGCATTTAGTGATATTTCAATAGTTCGTATAGTTACGTAGGTTTCAGGGGTTTATATTTGTTAAAAACTACACTGATATTTTGCTACAATATTGAAATAAAATGGAAATGAAATTTTATTGATTCATACTGTCCTTTTAACTTATGGCTATGAAAGACACTTAATAAAATAGGTATATACAGTAAGATCACATATAAAGAAAATTTAACAAAAAATATTACAGCACAGATCGCATACTTGCAGTGTCAGACATATAAAAACGCTGTAAAACTACGTTAAATACCACACGAAAAACACAAAATATAAGAAAATTACATAGTATTGCATTATAAAATTACCAACTGTCAACTTAGCAAAAGGCAGTATAAAAAAGAAAAGTTTTAAGTTCGGATTTAAAGGTACTTAGCGCTGTGCATTGTCTAATGTGTGACGGAAGAGATTTAAAAAGTATGGGTGAAGCGACTGCAAGGGCCGGTTACCAAAATTAACCCGTCTAGAATGAGGAGTGTTAAGAGTGACTGTTTGACTCTATCGTGTTGATCTACCGGTGTTTCGGACCGATATTGTAAACGTGAGATATGATGGGGCAGTATTGTTGAGACATTTGAATGTCAAGAGCAGAACTTTAAAAACAATGCGCTGTTGCACAGGTAGCCAGTGGAGGGACCTTAAGATGGATTTGATGTGTTCTCTCCGAGCTGTTCTAGAAAGGAGACGAGCACAGCAATTTTGCAATTTTTGTAGTCTATTAATCTGAAATTTTGGCAGAATAATGTAAAGAGAATTGCAATTGTCCATTTTGCTAGTGATATTAGGGTACGGTACGTTAGAATACAATCAACACTACACAATAGTACAATAGCGGCCAACTTAGGGTGCGTTGGATTACCATCAGTATTCTGCGAGCAAATTTGGGTGATTAAGACTACAATTAGTCGACTATAAAACTAAACGCAACAAGTGACGGCAAAAAGCTGTAATTTGCTCTATACGATGATTTACGAGTGTATATCTCAAAAACTTCTGATTCGAATATAAACTACAAGGCAACGACAGACTGCGGCGATATAGAGAACAACGAGAAACAATAAATTTATGGCGACTTTGCTCACATATGACATACGATTCCGTTTTTCTACTTTCCACCGTATTATCCATCATTGTTATCAAGTTCATGCTCACTGTTAATGGACATAACTGTATCTAACATTCATCTGTACTAACTTTATACTGACAGGTGTTAACTTTTATATAATTTAAGTAATTACAGTCTTACACCATTAGGCTATTGTTTCCATGTAAAGTGTGTTCGACAGCGAAGCTAAATTTACTTTGAATTAGCTTTAATTTAAATACACTTTAATCAAATACACTTCACTTCATTTCATATATGTAGTATATGATAGTTAATGACTCCAGCGCCTTCTCATTACAACTCATACGGTTTATTTGCGTACGAATCGCTTGTTATTTCGTATTCTAGTTAGTGAATAGTCAAGTATAAGATGTCACATTTACCTCATTTTAAAGCCGGTAGCGTCTTGCCAAATGACGCTTTTAAACAAGTCATTGGGCATGCCAGCTCTATAACAGTCGCCGACAACCCCATCAAATTCACTTTCTTAAAATACATATTTATTCGTGATGCCACAAATAAATGTTATCGGTACTTATTTACGGCTACGTCGACAAAAGCAACTGGGATGAAATACCTTGCCCAGGGATACAAACACAATTGGTATTTCCCGGATTTCGAACCTTCCACCCACTGGTTCGCATGCCGACGCTCTATCTGAGATAGCCCGTTCCGAATTAGTCTAAGGTCAACTCTATACTGACAGGTGTTAATTTTATACAATTTAAGTAATTACGGTCTTAGCCCATTAGACTTGTTTCATGTAAACTGTGTTTAACAGCTAAGCTAATAAGTACACTTTACTCACTGTAAGATGGAACCTTCACCTTTATATTTAATGGTATAGCGTACCTTACATCTTGATGCCAAGCGACATAACCGGGGGCCTCGTTAGGATCGGATTCGCCGACTGGATATTTGCAGATGAAACGCGAATCCAAAAGTATGATGTCATTACCCAGTATCTCTCTGATCGGTGCCAGTAACTTAGTTCGGCAGGCTAGCCTGAGGATCCAGGGCCATGTAGTGTGGATGTTATGTAGCGAGTAAACACATTTCGTCTTGCCTATAATAAAGCATACGGATTTTGTATTGCAGTACCAACATATTAATATTTCACAACTACAGTATCTGAGAACACCGAATAGTACCCATTCTCCATATCGACGTTAGAACATGTGAACGAGAATAGATTTTTGTCTTTTTGAGGATTTTATATTTTTTCTTTTAACCTCATAGGCTTGGGGGTGTGGGTGTCGCAAACCCAGACACCTATTTTGTTTATATTTCATATAAGGAACTAATTTACTCCTGTTGACAACGTGTACATAGCACTAATATTACTACAATGTAACAATTTACTTAATAAACAATATTTTTGATGGATTGTATGGGTCCCAGTACAACTCTGGGTTATACTGGATAATTTTATACAACCATTATAGCCTATCGCCCTACAAGGGTTTATAACCGCATAACATGGCATATCATGTGCATTTAGCAATTTACCCAAAACCCACCGCCGTTTGGTACGTGTATAAAATATTAACAATGGCACGAAAACAGGAAACAAAATAGCATAACAGATGTAGTTGCCATTGGACGTTTAAAGTAGGATTCATATTGGAACGGATGGGGCGGAGGTATATAAAGATGTTTTATTGTATTATTTTATCGATAAAAATCGATTCTTTGAGGCCTCTCGAATTTCCTACATCCTGTTTATAGAGCAATTTTATGTCACTCCATAGTGTTGAACTTTATAGGGGTCTTCGTTGTGGTCAACACAGATAGCGTGTTACTGTTTACCGTAAATTTACCGTAACTAACCGATGAGTTGCTCGAACCCAGAGAAGTAGGCCTGAAGTTCCAGCACTTCCTGTTCATCGAGAACGGGTAGTGACGTCACGAACCCGTGCTCGTGAAAGAATTCTGCCACGTTACTTGGTGCTGTGTCCACGATGTCTATTCGAGATGTTCCGCAGTCCCGTCGCTTCTGTTGATCGGGTTCGACAGTGGCGTTGTTGGTATCTTCAACGCGGGATTCAGTCGCCATCTGCGTCGAGCTGTGATTTGATGCAGTACAATAGATTGAAATGTTCTCATAGATGTATTTATGTGTGTAGAATTGTATATAGCACTATTGATACACGAAAAGGCGCGAGGTTTGTGTATGATGTTCATGTATAAATATGTTTTCTTACATACCTGTAAAAAGCGATCAAAATCACGTACGTTGTATAGTTGTTTGTTTGTAGAATACAAATTGGCACTAGGCCGTCACGTACGAAGATATAGCGAGCAAACTAGCTGGTCGTCTTTTATACAAGCAGCATGTTAGCTATCGCAAGATCCCGAAAGTTCTAAAAATCCATCAATGCGGAAACAAGCAATAGGATCGCTTGAATATCACCTAACATAAATTTGTAATATTTACCCAATATTCCCCGTACTACATGATGACGCGTATTGTTAAATGTTAGAAGGGATAGTCTACTGGGTGTTATCGACAGTGGTATGTAGGTATCACTTATATGTTAATGTGGTAACTTCCTGAATACGTAATGGCTCGTGCGCTTTGGTTCGTACTAAATAACGTTATTTAATTGGTGATTGCTAGCTGCGGTAATAAATTTCACTACCCCGACCGTCGCTTCAAATCTACTGTTTATTTAGAAGCTGTTCAATATGCAAAAAAACGTCGCCTTTTTGAGATTTAAAAGGTGTTCAATGTGGAAAAACGTCGCCTTTTTGATCGTACATATATTGCCATGTAACTGCCGTCAATACTCAAGAAATGTGAACAGACGAGTCATTTATAGTACAAGTATATTCGTGCAGGTCGTTTGAAATCTATTAAATCCATATCACTCGTAAATTAATCACTATTATATAACCCTGTTCTCGCTTAGACGTTAATAATTATTATGTCGAGGCTACTTGAGTTAGAGGGCAAGACAACCCCCGTTATTCATCCGTACATTTGAACTCATGCAACAGATCCAGGAAAATTGGTTGTACTTCCTGGTTAATTTTATGCGATAGGATATTATCCATAAATATGAAGGGAAAATCCCTATCTTTCCAGAATGAGTGTACCAAATTTTACTAGACTGCGAGAAATATCACGAGGAAATGCCCGATAATGATAAGTCAGATAAGATACGGTAGTTTGGTAAAGGTTAACGCGGAAAGCCGTGCTTTCTCGCTGTTTGTATCAAAATAAAACGCCGTTTCGCTCCGCAATAACAAAATTATCACATATGTGCGTTGTGTAATTGACATTTACTTTGATTAAAAACGTAGTCCCAATACTTTGTATTTTCCTTTTTCTCGAGACCATACCGGATGTGAATTGTCGTGTTCGGGGAATATATAGAAAATCTAGTGAAATCCCATATAACACCTAGGCTAAGAAATATCACAAAATTTTAAACCCGTGGAATAACACCCCCGCCCATTGATAGTCGTGCAATCGTCTAGTCGGTGACTGTATGTGTAATGTCTGACCCTTATAATAAAATGAACATCAACCAGTACAAGGATATACGTAATATTATAATTACAAAAGCTAGGATATGTCAGTAATAATCAGTGACTGTTGTGGAATTGCATACAACAGGAGATACTACGCTTTATATAGCAGGGGGAATATTTAATAAGGGGGCACCTGGCATAGTGGTTAGAGCGCTTGACTTTGAATCTAGGGGTCCCTGGTTCAAATCCCGCTCTGACCAGTATACTAACCGTGGCGTTTTTCGGGCTGAAATCGCCTTAAACCCCATTGCCCATGGGAGTCTGGGTAGCCCTCGCAGTGTGGTTCTGTTAGGGCTTTTTTCCCGCTGACGTTTGCAGTGCTTCAGATGTTTTATATATGATCTCTATGTCGCTTACCTCTCCGCTATGTCATCATCTCATTGTAAATAACCTTCCATTGACTTTCCATAGACTTAGCGAAGTGTGCGACATATGAAGCTCGTATATAAACATCTGGAACCAGTGACGTGAATAGAAAAAGGTCAATTGTCTGCCCAGACTCGGTGGGTTTTTCACATTAGGTGTTTTTCCCCACCCTTTATAAGTGAGGC
>WURV02207243.1:0-11265 GCA_011762755.2 Epimenia babai
CTGACTATCGATGTATTCCATATTTGTCTGTAGTCGTTTCGTATCTGTCTTGCTGTTTCGACATTGCGCTTTATATTTACCTGATCGTTGATCTGAATTGAACTAATCGTTACTGTTTATCTTTGATCTCAGGAGTGTTGTGACAATATAGATTTGATATGTAACTTATAATATTATATTGACCTGATGTCTATGAACCAATCGATAAGATTTGTTTTGCAGACCTACGAACACGTGCGCTACCTATTCCACGGGTACGCGAGCACGTGCATTAGCTACTAAACAATGGAATACGCGCTCAACAATGGAATACCGCTGGACCCGAAAACGCGTGTCATCTGCTAGCTTTTTTGGCTAGCAGTTGACGTGTATACCAACAGGTAGGTCCCAGCTTATTAACACGCACACGCACGAACGCGCACACGCACGCACACATATATATATTGTTTAATAATAATAATAAAACTTTATTTAAAGTGCCGTATTATCCCTTGGTCAATGATGACAAGATAATGTCGACTACACTTTACAATGTTTATATAATAATAATAACAAGGTCGATTCTGAACTGTATTCCTTGTATCTTTCGTTTATCATAGCAACCGTAAATTTGTAATGTGTCTTTGATAGCCATGTGTTAAAAGGGCATTACAAATCGATAAAATTTCACTTCATTTAATATCCCACATACTTTCAGAAAATTTTTGCGCATGGCTTAATGTGGATTACATTGTTATATCAGAGATTACACAATCTCCCTGGATGAAATGAAATATATTAATAAATGTCCGAGTATTCCAGGCAAGTCTCCCCTTATTAAATATCGGTTGGTTGATTTCGGTAAATTTTTTTATTGAGATGTCAGATTGAGATATGTCAACATTACTCTTGTCAACTTGACATTTTCCACAAAATGGCGGAATCTACTGTCGAGGATTCTTCGGCCGAATCAGGCACTGAAAACTTCATACTCGCAGAACATAAGTCGCTTTTAGATCGTCGACTTGATGCAAATGGTCAAAAATATGAATCTGATTCTGGTTGCGAATCGCGACAAATCACTAATCGTTACAAGACAACGGAATTTATCAAAATGGGTACGCCAAATTCATTTTATCACCGGGTTATATTAATTTATTACCATTGCTAGTGTCACCGTGATAACGATGTAGTCTGAAAACCCCTAATACGGCTCGTGTAACAATAAATTATTGTTGTTTCTTGTTTTATTTACTATTCTGAAGAACTCCAGTGACAAAGTACGTGACAGTTAGGATACAAGTAGGATTCTGAACTGACTCTTTTCATCAGTGTTTACCCGGGAGGATCTAGTCAATATACCAAACCCAGAGAAAAAAATGTGATTGTGAGGTGACCTCTATTGATTTCACTTAGGTAGTGGTCTATGTTATGTTGCTTAGGTTGAAGCCCTTAAAGGCACTAGGCAATGATGGGTTGCCGTCGACTACTGCAAGAAGTAGCGGATGCAATTGCTTACCCATCAAGAATAATTTTTTGTCAAGAGTTTTGAAAGAGGGGAAGTTCCAGCAGGATGGAAGATGTCCAATATTTTACCAATCTATAAGGCTAAAGTATCGAAATCTATGGCAGAAAACTATAGGCCCGTGAGCGTAACATCGTAAGTGTGTTAGGTTATGGAAACAATTATCAGAGAAGAAATAGTGGAATACTTTGTCTAGATAGTAGTAGTCAGTGTATTAAGGCGGCTAATACAGGGAATAAAATTCTTGGTATTATAAATAGGTAAATTACGGAAAAGTCTAAAGGGATTATAGTAAGATTATACTCATATATTAATTTGCTGGAAAAAGTTCAGATGATGGCAACAAGGATTGTACCAGGCTGAGGTTTTTAATTTTATGAAAGGTTAAAAAGATTGAATCTGATGACATTGGAGACAAGGAGAGCAAGAGGTGATCTGATTGAGGTATTTAAGATGGAGCGCGGTCTGGATAGAATGTATCCGGAGAACTTCTTCAGGTAGACTGTAGAAAGAGGAACAAGAGATCATTTGCTAAAGTTATTAAAGGATGGTGTACGGTTCGATGTATGGAATATTCGTTCGGAAAGAGGATTTGAACAAATTTCCGGAAGAGGTGGTTACCGCAAAATCACTAAATGAGTAAAAAGCCCATGTTGAAAGATATTTGAAGGAACATACGGAGGATTACAAAGGGTGGTGATGACACCTTCCTCGTCACTGCTTGTCATTATGGCAGCTCGGGGTGCTTTCAGTAAAATTATAAAAAGCCTTATTTTATGTCTCGGCATAAAATAACAATTAAAAATTATACAGATAACATGTCTCACTAACACATACATAATCACTTTCTTGAAATTATTTCGGTATTTGTATCCGTTGTACAGAAAGTCACCTCGTGTGCACAGATAACCAAGTGAGACTATTAGAAGATAACATTATTCACTTTTCACAGACAATGCTCTCATGTCCAAACTGAGCAATATTGAGGGATTATTTACCGTCTATAATATCAATAGATCTTGTTTAAAATGGCGTTTGAAGCTTTAACTTTATGGCTTAATGAATAATTGACTTCAAAAAAGGAATAGTAAAGGAAGGTTTTTGGTATAAGTCCCGTATTGTGGCGTAAGTCCCTAGCACCCCATGTTACTGTTAAGGACCTTGGGGATAAGCGTTTTATTGGGCATGATATTAAGGCTAATGGGCAAACTACGAGAATTATTAATGTCTACCTTCCTCATGAATGTGACGATAATCATATAATCTGGTATTACTCAAAGTTGGACCAAAAAATATTGGAAAATGATTGGTCCAGACCACTTCAAATACATCTTTGTTATTAGTGATAGTAACATCTTTGTGACAACATAAGCCATGGTTATTAAACATAGCCCCGCACACAAACAGTCTCTGGAGATCAAGGTAAGCTGACGTGAATCACCATCGCAACGTGGAATAATACATACGGTTAAATAATGTATAATATTAATGTTTCAGTTGCTCATGTTGTCAAATCCATTTCAGGAAATGTGCAATAATTTTTGTCTGAATTTTCAGGAAATGTGCATATTTCCTGATTTATTTCAGGAAATTTGCAAATCTCCTGATTGAACCAGGAAATATGCAAGTTTCCTGAAATGAATCAGGAAATATGCACATTTACTGAAATTGTACATTTACTGTAACATATACACCTTTGGGAAATTCACAGTCTGGATTTGTACTCAACGTGGTTTATCTAATACCATCGTCTATATGTGTTTCTCTTTACAACATGCAAGATTAACCATAAATACTTGCATGCTCGAAACACACATAATTATTACCGTATTTCAAACCTATGCCCTATTTATGATGCAGAACCAGATACGGTTCATACGTACAAGTTACTAAATGATTATTACAACCGAGATTTTTGAATTTGATTTTGGTTTTTGAACAAGTTTTTTGTCGACTTCGACTGCAAACTGACCAATAAAAGTTGTTCCACAACCCAAGGTGGATCTTAGTGGTGGTTTTTTCATCAGAAACGTATAAACATTAATGTGATAATTTGTGTGCCAATTTATTACTTTATATGCACAGGATGTTGTCTGGTTTAGATTCTTCCATACTACTTATATCTATCAACAATCGATAAAAGAAAGTATTTGTGTTAAGAACAATACACGGTACAATAAGATAAAAGATTAAAAGCAACAACTTTTGTGAAGTTTCTAGTTTTATTGTGATCATCTATATAATATTTAGGCGGATACTTTACTTTATTGTAAAATGAACAACAATTGGCAGAAGACAACTATTTTTTAGCTTGCTTTGTACTAGAGTTTCCAATACCGCGATCTCAATCTCCAAATTCTCGGATCTCTTGCCAATAATTATATCATAATCCGGGGTTGTGGCTCGATATCGAGATAAAATTATCGTCATCAAAATACATTAGAAAATTTTCATGCGGGAAAAATCCAAGAATTTTACTCTAGTCGGCAGTCTACAGTTCACAAATTAAGTTCGCCATATTACTTTGTTGTCTGCCGTGTCAAATACAGAATGGTGGACTATTCAGCTAAACCTACCTGACTTTATTATAAGTCTTCAAACATCAGAGATGACATCACAAAATACAATAAAGAATTACTTAGTGAGAAATTGTATTAAAACATTTGGTAAAAAAGTTTAATAGTCGCATGTAAAAGTGCGTACATAATTTTATAATTAAATTTTATTCGGAATTTGTATGCCTGCGGAGGATTTCACGTTTATCGGCCTTGCGGTATGATGGTTGATGATGAATGGATGGTTAAAATGAATGAAACATCCGGTTCGGGCATGCTATCACTCGATCACCAATTCACGTTAAAATAGCGTGCCTAATGTTGTAAAATATTGTCGATGCGGTTTTAAGTTTTATTTTATCATTTCGTATGTTGTTATTAAGTATAACAACGCAGAAAACATTTACAACAAAAAGTAGAGGACACTTGGAAGTAGACTATAAATAAATCCTGGGATATCTGACGAGATCTCCATCTCGTGAAAATTTCAACCTTGCAAACCTGGAGTTGAAATTCTGGTGAGATTCGGAAACCCACCTTTATACATTTAATATAAATGGGCCATGAATAGCCTACATAACCATTGCTTTGGTAATCACACTAAATTGGGTGAATTTGAATCTGTCCTTTACAAATATCTATTACCAGTGGTTGCCTCTTTATTCCGAATAACTGGCAAAAAATACAATCGAATATGTAAAATTATGGTGTTGTCATTTATTACAAGTTCGAGTAAAACGCAACAAAGTAAGCAACTAAAAACAGGCACACTGATCTGGAGTTTGATAAGCACAACGTATGCTGAAGCCGATATAATATTCACTAAGTGTATAACAGCTAATTCCTCACATCTTCGGCTTGGTCATCTTGATATCTTCAAAAACTTTCAATCGTCGCCTGTAACTTGAAAAGTTTCAGCTTCGTTTTTAGAGACACGTCGCAGTACAGTCTTTCGCGGTCTCGCCCCACTACTACGTAAGGTATCCATTTCCGAGATATGCAACTTGTACTATGTACATAAAACAGCACATTTCAGAAAATAGTAATTATATTGTGCGTACGAGAAAATCTCATAAACTGCATTCAGTCATTTTTTGGTTAATACGTTTAATACGATAACGCACAATTTTCATTGTTTCGATAAAGTAACGTTTTATTAGATCGCTGGTAGTTTATTTGTCATTTATTCTTTAATTTTGTCTGGATCTGCGATACCACTCGACCACTCACAGTTTTATGTGTTGGTTTCGGATTGATTAAGATTACTATAAACATGCTCGCTTTGTTAGTACCATCGAATAAAAAGCAAAAGTAAAGAATTCAAGGAATAAATGTGCTAGCGCAAAGACTTCAAATAGCTAAAATAAGAATGCAGCCATCTAGAAATCAAAATAGCAGCACAAACGATTAACATAAATGTTTATCATTTCCGCGAATATATATATATATATATATATATATTATCGACAATGTAGAGTATACATGTATGTAATTGTAAATAATGAACGTCTTTACGATATAACAATATATCGGAGAATCGCTGGAAAAGTCACTTTATTCGTTCTACGTAACTAAGCGAGAGCATTTCTTGGTATATTTAGTGTGAGTTGATAAGAGGATGTAAATATGACAAAACCGAAACCTGAAATTTATATGGGTTTATCTTTAGCTTTGGGAATTTTTTATATTTAGACACGACTTGATTGGACACAAGTCACGTGATAGTAATACTCATTTCGTCTAATCAGGGCAATCGACACCTTTGGCGTTTTAACCCGACATGAACCTTTCAACCTTGATACTTTATATAAAGGTAAAATGGTTTATGGACCGCAAAAATATCAGACAAGGGTCTCATGCGGTTTACAATGAACGTCGATGGCAGCTATGAACACGATCTATTCAATACCTTGTGTATCATTTATCATTTTAGATTATTTAACCCTCTAGTGTTTAATGGCTTGACCTTAAATTTGGAAATGGTCTCCTAAATGGGAAAGTCGGGTACTTCTGTGATTGAGCGCCGCGCAACAAGTCTGTAAAAGGGATCTGAGAATTTAGGATTTCGAGATTTCACCTGTGGAAATCCGACGTATATCTGAACTGTTTATAAGGGTGAAAATTCCAGTGGCGTACCACAATAGGTAATTTCCACATTTTTCCATCGAAATAATCTCATATTATATCTTTCCTCGCTGTGTTCTGTCCATGTCAAGGCTAATGAAAATATAGTGACTTATGACTTACTTTCTAGAATCAAATCTCCCTCCCGAGATGGGTAGCCCCCCGCCCCTTCTCCTCGAAAGACGCCAGAGCCAAAATGTTTCGATCCATTCCATATATCTTCCTTCGATCCTCAAAAGTGACATAGAGATCAGATGTGTTTACGTTAACCAAAAATTTGGGATATTTTACCAGTAGCCTATTATACGTTCAATAATATTTTTACCATAATTTATAACAGACAATTTGCATATGGTAATAGCTTTTGTAGATAAGTTTTTAGGTTGTAGTCATTTAAAATTAGAAATCAAGGCATATATTCATCATCGGAAGTCTCAATTTTGCTCTTCTACGTAATAAGGATTATCTTGTGGATATCTCGTGGTTATTGCGTTGAATATTGCGCACATTCATAGTAACCTAATACCCGTAGTGTATTATCAACAAATCTCTGTTGACTTGACTGTTAGTTCTGTTTCCTTTTCCTCATGCCTCTCTTGTACAGCGTATAAGTTACGACTAACTTTCCCGATTATAATCCGATGAGATTAAAGCCCAGAAAGCACACCGGGATACTTAAGTGTATATGAATCCTTACCGTCGGTAGTCTATAAGGCCTTAACTAACACGGCAACCATATCCTTTGGTTAATCATAAACTATCAATTAATAAAATTTCATTTCATTCCAATCATCCGTGCCATATTCTCTGTGGATTTATACACCTCTAAATTATGTAGTCCCTCATCTGCGATCCCTACTCTTGTTCTATATACCTGCCGATAGGTATAATTTTGCAGGTTGTATAGATCTCCACGGAGATTATTTTCACTCGCTGCTAATATCGAAGTACTTTATTACCACGGCGAATAAGGTTGTAGGAGGAACTTAGTCGCGCTACTCAAGTCAATCAAAGTCCATCAACGCATGTGGCTAGTTATATGCCTTATACTTAGTATGTACTTACAAAAAACTATACATTCAACTGATCATAAATTTTGCAATAACTACGTTTTCATGACTACTGCCAACAGATTTGTTGTTGAATGAAAGGTCCGAATAGTCCTTGTACAGGTGAAGTAACAGCTTTTTCCGTCTGATGTTGCTGTTTTGCATGCCCTGTACACCACTCACACCGCTGCTATATTGTCTTTTCAGTACAATCATGTCAATGGTCACAGATTTAGCTTTAGCTAAAAAGGTAAATGACGTAGCCGTTTATTTGGATCTGGAACCAGTGACGCGTCTCGCAGATTAAGCTTCATCTCAAATTTCTCACCACAGCGTTTCCCACCACCATTGTAAATAACACTTATCCATTCTGTTATCCAAAGCACGCTGGGGCTTACCTTACCAGAGGGCGTATTATATCAAAGGGACGTTCAGCTCAACCTATTGCCACACAAATTCATAGCATGTAACCTCACATAGTAGGCAGTGACACACCGCAAGCTCGTGTGTTAATGAAATGAAATTTATTTGATCAAAGTGTACTTATTAGCTGAGCTGCCAAACACGTAACACACAACATAAAACAATAGCTTATTACCTAAATTATATAAAATTAAAACCTAACAGTATACAGGTAATACGGATCAATGTTACAATTGTATACATATACAACTATGTACATTTACAGTAAGCATGTAATAGATAAGAATGTTGGATAATACAGCGCAGAGTAAAACCAATATCGAAAAAATAGCAAATCACATGCAGGCAAAGTCGCAATCAATAGGAAGAATTAGTGAAAAGAATTAATTGCGACTTACTAACGAACAATCATTGCATTTAGTTGTATATAAATATGAAATGAAATTTTATTGATTTATAGTGCCCTTTCAACACATGGCTATAAAGACAGTTAACAAATTTACGGTAACAAGGATAACTAGAAATACATGGAGTACAGTTAAAAATCGGTATACTAAAAATGAGTCGGAAATAGAATTGTAGAGGCAGTGAAGTCAGTCAGGTCGCCGATGTTCCGCAATGGTAGCCGAGGTTAACCATAAAATAACAGTTAACTAATAAACAACATTGGTTGAATGTAATCGTGCATCATCGTGAATGATGGAATGATGACGATGGGCATTATCTATCAGAGCAAAGTCTGGAAATTTTATCGCGGTATCCGACATGTTAGTGTGCCATTTTCAATGGCCGGGACGTCTGTACGACGCGTGTTAACCTACACAAACTCCTGATGCATCTCTCAAGTATCCCTGCCAAGTTGCGGCTGTGGACGTGCGGTGTTTCACAGCGGGGATAGGATGACGTATCGGTCCTGTGCACGGGCTGTAACTCTGTGGCGTCCTGTACCATATCGCCTCGGAACAAGGAACATCCAACTGCACGCCGCGTGTGACGGTCACACCATTACAGTCTATATACAAATGTCCGTGTATTTATGAAGCCACGCTACAGTCCAGGCTGTCTTATAAATACGTGGCGGCGGATTCTCTTGAATCTTGCATCCCTCGAGCAGTTGAGTGCGCTACGGAATCGACTCTCTCCGTAGCGCACGGTCGCTCCCATGCAGTTACAAAAAAAATGTATCAATGCTGACTGTTGCGGTTCCCCGCAACCTGCAACACACGCGAACAACAGAAATTGACTACTTGGTATTATTTCACATAGATAAATATAAAATGTTCGCTATAGAATGCACATGTACATCAATTATAACGTTAATGTTGAAGATTTATCCCGAGTAATCGGTGACAACTGGTTTTCACCCAAGTCAAAAAAAAATTGATGAAAAAGAAAAACTGTGTGATCATTCCTTAATATGCACAAAACATCGCATCACCAATATGAATGGCTTCACCAACCGTCCATCACTGTCTGGCAGCCTCGCCCCGCATATATATATGCCAAGCTTTCAATTATAACTGGTGAAATATAAGTTATTACCAATACATTATATCTGAGTGACCCCTAATGAATTTTGAGTAGTATATATTTTATTATTGACTAAACCTCTGACCTCAAATTCCTTCTTGTTTTTGATTGACAGATCTGCAATACAAAAACAATAACAAAACACTAAAAAAATCTTGCTGTAACCAATCTACAGCTAAGCTAACAAAGAATACACCATATAAAAATCGTTAGACTACATTGTTAACTACTGTATTACCCAGGCACATTCGGATCCCACAGTCATTCCTATTATATGTGATGAATGGGATTCAAAACATTCATGACTTAATGTCGTCCCTAAATATCTGAGGTAAATGTCGTATTTTAGACCTAACAGATTCAGCATATCGGCTGATCGAAGTAGACAGATTTAAGCAGACGGAATTGTATAAAAACAACAATTTTGATAGATAATCGCTCTTTCCAGAAGAATAGCTCTGAAGCAACGTTAAAACTTTTGCACAATACAGTTCAAACATTTGGAATTCGCATATAGCGTAGACTCAGTGCCTTTTTGCTCATAAACACAAGCATATATACACACATCGGCAAAATAGCGTCATCAAAATCAGTGTTTACACAAATTGTCATCAAAATCCCAATTCAGACTCCTCTAAATGGTTCCACCCTCTTCACCCTTTTACGTTTGCGCCACAGCCAATGACTACTAACATAGATAGATAATGACATACGGCTAGCGCGTCCGTTTCTCTGCGAAACTTTCAATAACATGATTTTCTATGACTATATGCTATATCTCATGATTCCAAAAAAATACCCAAGTAAATGACCAGTGAGGGGATTTGTAATGTACTATTTCGTTGGCCAATGGGCGACATGACAGTGGTTAACAAATCCAATAGTGACCATTAATGATAAAAATTAAAGGCCTGTGTTATCGGCAATGTCGATATTGAAAATAGGGATAGTGATAGGGTTAGCTGTATCGTTAGAATATACGCTGGTGTCATGGCGGAACATCGGCAGGCGGATCGCATTAGTTCCCTGAGCCGAAAAATCGGCGAGATTTGCAGACTCTACATTAGTACATATTACTAACGATTGCAACCAGGTAAGTGGAACTTAATTTGATAACTTATTGTTCTAAGCGATGGAATAGCCACATCGAGATAATGATCGCTTAATTATAGGCTAAAATAAAAGAATTCATTTGTAAATCAAATCATCCAAGATATTTGACTTTGAACAATTTTTCTCTATTCCTATTTCCTAATCATAGTTATTCCTATTTTACTAATTGTAATGCACTATATCAAAGTACCCCTGAAATCCGGTCATTCGTCAGTGTTTCATCTTCATACGCGTTCGATGGTGAATTTTGTAACCGAAGAAGCTGGCAACTGTCATGGCGCTTCTAACATATATCATAACTATACATTAAATATCGCAGGACGCGGATATGACGGCGTCTTCTTCCGCGGTGGGACTCCGGTTTTGGCTATGCATTTATTGGTCCATCAGAATCGAAAGCTATCAATTGCCCCGCATTCATTGGTTCAACGCCCGCATTTCACATTTACAACAAAAATAGAAATATCACTTTCGGGTTTCGGTTTTCCCTTAAGGGCGACTATAAAATTATTCGTCGGCTCGCGCATTTCGTCATTTGTGGTAAGAATTTGTTGATAAAACGTATCGAATTTTTTATTCGTCTGTTCAAGTGACTGGCAGGAATATTTTCTGATTCTAATATTTAATTCAATAAATCAACCAAGACATTGGTTAAAGATGGTGAAACGCAATGGCAAGAGGTATGTCATATCAGCATTTTGATAGGCGCCCTGAACCATCGCGATTCCGCCCAGGAATTTAGAGGTGTGGGTTGCCGTATTAGCCACGTCGTAAATACCAAAATACCAAGGTAACACCTAATGTGTAGATATGATTTTGGAAGCGTGACTAATGGGGTCCGGGAGTTTTTTTCTCCATTAGGGGGCGCTATTTTGACAATCCACCCGGAGGTGGTGTTTGCGGTTTGACATCTACGTTGATCTTAGTATAGTTTTACTTTATTCCAGCTTAAATTAACACCACAATA
>WURV02207254.1:0-11265 GCA_011762755.2 Epimenia babai
ATGTATATAGGCGCCTTAGAGACATACTAGTTATTAGGGCGCCTCCCAAACAAATGTATTATTATTATTATTATTACTATTATTATTATTATTATTATAACACATTGTCGTATTCTGGCGGTTATATTTTCATGTCAGATGAGATGACGCCGACACCCTTACGGAAACGACGCTCCAGTTCCGGAAGTCGGAGCAGGAGTCAGTCCCTAGATCAGACACTTCTGTCTACCACAACCCCTCAACACAGCGTGGCTCTGACTGATCCTCGCGTCATTGGTTAGTTTTCATAAAAGTCAGCGCGTTATGGGGAGGCGAGAATGCCGTTGTTTTGACTGAATTTGGGCTGTATTACGTGGTTGCCATCATTTATCGTGGCGAAAACGCCTTAGTCCTAATTACTGAATCTAGTGACAGGACATCGTTCTTTCATGCCACTGGTTCCGGGTGAAAATGTCCAACTGTGCATTTTTTAGCAAAAAGGCTCCGTATACCAATGCGAGTTTGGGTAACCCATGCAGTGTAGTTATTTAGGTGCTTCTTATCTCTGACCCGCCTGTGCTTCTCATGCTCTCTGTATCGAGCCTACCTTTCCCAATTTGTCCAGACTAGATGGTTTTCACTAGGGTGTTTTCCCCCACCCTAATAACCAGGGTTAAACAGTTTGGCAAGTTCACCACAAGCTAGCTTTATAAAACGCCAATAATTAGGGTTATCAATGCATTAGTACGAACCTATTGTTATGCATACATAGACCTGGGTTAACTTTAAAGTAATGAGAGTAACAAAAATTGCCATCCTAAAACATTATCATATAATATATAAGTCATATCTTATTTCAGTAGTTTTATCCTAGCTTAGTACTTTCTTATTAGTCATTATTCAGCAGAACATACGTATTATCAGCCAGTTTTTACCATGATACATTTGTTCAATGGTTCTGAGGTATGCATGTAACATATATAGCTGGTTTGAGGGAATTAAGATCGTAACACATATCTGAGAACTCTTTCATTGTTTTGTAGATCGGGGATGGACGCCATGTTCCGATGGCAAAGAGCCTCGTGAGGACCTGCCCTCCTACGACAGGGCGGATAGTGAGCAACGATTTACCAGCCATCGAAAAACTGTGTCAGCTCCCGCGAACACTTCAGATAGCGCTACCCCGAATAGCGGACGGAAATTTTTGAATTTATCCGAAAACACACCGCATCAACGGAAAAAGGCCACGGCGTACGACGTTTCGGAACCGGTTAATGAAGTAACGATCCCGAAGCAGTTACAAGAGAAGTTTGTGCTTCATGTGAGCAGTCCGGATTTTTTCCACGCTGCTCATGACAGTGAGGAAACGCGTAAGAGTCAACGATCGAATGATGGAAAATCCCCAAAATCGTTGGATAGGAAAATTCCACGCAGTTCAGAAACTAAGTCACCGAGATTGGATAAGTCAACGAAATATGCAAAATCTGGAAAGAAGTCAAAGGTCGAGTCGATACTTATTGATACGCCCGTTTTGCAAAGAAGTCCCAACGCAAGCCGAAAATATTCCGCACCAGAAATAAGTCCAATTGGTGATTTGGACTTTGACTTGATGCATTCGGCACCAGCGGTTTCACTAGAAACGACTCAAGAGGAATATATGTCACATTTCATTCAGCCGACATTTTCATCGATCGAGCACGATTATGCGGAGATAGATGATGATTCTGATGATTGTTTGAGAACGGAGAGTAACGAATCGAAAGATTTGTTGCCATCCACACAATTTTATGATGACCAGACACGCGGTAGTAACAGTTTGAATGTGGGACTGTCTAAGAGTTCTAGCATACCATCGGGTATCGAAAACAATGTAGAAAATGTCGAAAATACAGCAAAGTTAAATGTCGATTTTAAATCATCTAAGATGGAATTGTCTCGTTCTATTGACAGTTTTAGTGCTGGGTTAAGTGAAGATAACATTTTGTGTCGTGTGACGTCGCTAGATGGTGGCACAGAAGTAACATCTTTGAGTCATACGCTACGTGAAATCACCGAGCAGATTGACAAGGCTTTCGGTGCGTTTCCAAGTAACGAAACGCAAGATGATAATGAAGACTTTCTGCTCCCAGTTCACGAAAATATATACAGCCAGGAAGAGGAGGAAGGGAGCTTCTACTTTGGAGAATCGCTGTCACCCACTTCTCACTCAGATCAGTCTGATGATTTCCATCTCAGTCGAGATTTTGATCTTTCTGCAGCTGATGTACCACCTACTCTTGCTAGTGTTACTATTTCTGACCCATTAAAATTAGTATCACCGTCAACTGCCTCACAGTCACTTCCTGAGAATTTGCCTCACGGTCGTCCCGATGTTTTACCATTCGATCATCTTACTTCCGAAGTAAATAACATTCATTCACCTGTTATACTAGAATCCAGTTCGATATTTTACGACTTTGAGCCATCTTCAACGAGTGAATCAATCGAAAACTTATATGAATCACCTATTTTGACGCCGACACATTCCATCAATCATTTTCTGAAAGCGTCTAGTCAAGTTGAAGGCCCAACTGGTCGCATCATTGATGTTAATTATGTAGACAATCTCATCCGAACTCACACCCGATCCACCCAAATTGCATCGCAACAAGAGTCGGCGTTTCCTGGTCTCTCGCCTCTATCAAATGTCATCGATGCTTACTGCGCATCGTTCAAACCAAATGAGACGCCAACCGACGAACAAATGGAGCATTTCCTCCTGGGTGATGATGATAATTCCATAAGTGTTTCCGATGTGATTTGTCAGCCAAATATGTCAGACAACGAACCGTGCGTACGGCCGATGCGACTACAGCCGGTGACGGAAGCCATCAATGAAACATCATTCTCTGACGAGGCTGACATCGCACAAACGGATTTGTCCAGGGAATACGTCGTACACAGCGATGATAAAGTCAGCGATTGTTTAGAAATACACGCAAGCAAAGAATTCGATGACTTGAATCATAAGTCGGCAGTAAACGACAGATCTGTTGTTAAGCCATCAGACTATGTGATAAACTTAACGGATTTTGAGATGCAAATTGCTCGACTGAAGCAGAACATGGATCTTGTGCTGAAGGATATAAGCACGAGCAAAGGTCAAGACAAGGATGGCGATTTCGTTGCAGATACGAGCTCCGCGAATTGCACTGATGCGCAGTTCGACATCGTCTTAAACGACAGTGACGTTTTAAATACAGCGTATTCTGAGGGGGATTACTCTACGGGTGTTTTAACAAGTTCACAGACGGATATTGTATGGAATATCGATAGTCCGATATTGGAAGAACACAGAAACGATGAGAAACTGCTGACCTCTATTCAAAAAATAGATCAATTCACAGAAAACAAAAGTGATTCGGATGATTTGGAACAAGGTTCCTTTACGGGTGGCCACCTGGTGGAAAATGGTACAAATTGTGGGTCGAAACGACCGTATGGTCAGGTGTTGGCGGTAGGTTCATCTGCTGAACAGTCGCAGCCAACTGAAATAACGTGTCTCAATTCTGAATCTCCGACGAAGAAGTTGAAAGAGACTAGAGCTTCGATCGAATCATTACTTCAGAATGATGGCTGGCAAGATGTATCGTGCGAGTTTGTTGTCGATTACAGTTTTATCGAGAGTGGAGATGACAGTCATGCAGCGGATTATATGGGAGGGCAGGTGAGTGGGTCTGGAGATGTAACAAATACCGTCCGTAATGTGGAAGAGCAGGCTGAGGGTTGCAGAGATGTTATAACTACAGTTCAGCATTCACAAGAACAGATTGATGGATTTGGAGATGGCATAAATACCGTTAATCATACAGAGAGGCAGGCTGAGCATTCTGGAGATCTGATACATACAGTTGATCATTCTGAGAAGCAGGTTGAGGGGTCTAGAGCCCGCGGACCTTCAGTTGATCATTCTGAGAGGCAGGTTGATGTATCAGGAAGCCATGATAGTTTGCCTGCGTCAGAGAAGATCTTAAATGAAATCTCGTCACCACCCCATGAGGTCATTGTGATATATAGGCCTAGCATTGTTAAACCGAAAAATATTTCGAAAGAATTTAGTTGCGGTTCTGGAAATGTTGAGGTTCGCAGCACAAGTGACGCATCAGCGAGTGATACGATCTGTAGACCCGATGTAATCTCTGTAGTAAACATTCCTTCTCAATGCGATATGACCGCAAAATTGATCACAGAGCGTCGCTTCTGCGATAAAATTCAGACTTGTTATGCCACTAAAGTAGAAAAACCACTTAAATATGAACCGCCTAAATTACCCGTCATAAGGAAACCACTTCCAGCATCCTCAGAAATTTTTGAGAAAAAGCCCGCGAATTTTACGAATGCACCTTTCGTAACTGCTGGCAATCCAGAACGCAATGAGCGCACAACTCAAGTGAGAGAATCCCCGAAAGTGCCAAATTGCACTATACTTACAGAGATATCTGCACCATGGTCGAATGTAGAGGTCTCGGGGAGCAGTTCCAGATCGTCAGTTACATCGGCGATTTGTGAAAAGCTGCACAACTCAGTGAAAGCGTGTCACAGCCACGAGAGTGTATTGAGGGAACACGATCAATATTCCAAGATGCGGATGGCATCGTCTGCTTACGGCGCTCTCGAACAAAGCGGAGACTTTCTTTTATCCGTGCAAAAAGGTCGCTGTGGCGACGGGCAACCTTCGCTACCATCGTCTCGAAACAGCGTGTCTTCGGAGAATTCCGACAGTTCGACGAGCGTCGTAGATAACAATGAACTTGGCGCAGATCGCGTCAGTTCAGGAAACACACGCCAGTTTTCTGTTCAGAAATCATCGTCATTTCCAAATGTACAAAACGCGATGACGTCATCGGTGAGTGACACGCTAACGTCTCGAAGATCGTCCGGCAAACTGCAGAGTTTACGCGAACTTTTTGAGCCATCATCCGACCAAAACCAGAGCCCAAACATTATAAACGCCTCATCGCCCAAACCCAAAGTTCGCCCCTTATCGGCTTGTTTACAACCGCACAAATCAGACCCCGAGTCACCGGAACCACACGACGTGACTTCAGACAGACACGATGTAGATGACAGCCACAATACGATTCATCAACGCGTTTTATTACATTTACAAGATCAAAATTTACCACCTTCAACGGAGAAGCCACTAGTCGTCAAGTGGAAGTCAGCGGATAAACTCGATGCTCAGAAGTTACCTCAAGCAAACGTGGATTTGCAACCTCAGAAACGATCCACACCAATCTCGCGCGAGCGATCATTTAGATCGTGCAATCCACCATCTAAATTCCTTGATAAACCTCCACGACCACCGACCATTCCTCATTCACCGCGCAGTCGTATCCATAGCGACTCTACCGCCGTCGAGAGCAAAACGCAACGAAGCGTTACCCCAGACGCTTACGGAAGCTTGGATCGTGATAGACTGAAGCGAACGGACCACGAGCAGAAAGGATCTATTAAAGAGCTCATGGCTGTATTCGAAGGACAAAATGCCCCGGACTTTGGGGATGACTTACTCTCTCAATCTCCTTACTCGTCGAGTTCTCCTCATCCCGCGTTGTCCCACCGTCCTGCAGCGCGCTGCCTTTTGGAAATTGAGAAGAACGAACCTCTCGATGCCACCATTCGGCAACCTTCGTTAAGGCTCGGTCCAAAACCATTTAGTTCCTCGTGACCGACTAGTCATGACTATAGTACCTACTGTTGATTGTGGTAGAGGTCGAGCTTTTAAGGCCCAAAAACACCTTTGATTCGAGTTTTTTAGCGTGAATCAAATCACCGCGAATTGTCATGGCCATATCCATTCATTTTTTAGCAATATTTAGTAATTAAGGATTTCTCTTAAATGTTGTTTATATATCTAGTAACCGAGTATTTCTCCAAATTTATGGTAATTTCTCTAGCAACGTGTTAACTCTATATATATTCTATATTAGCATTTACCGTAATAGTGTATCGGTGATCAGAGTAAGTTGAATAAGAATGGAGTTTCAGGAGCTTGTCGTAGATAGTTGCTATATCAATCTTAAAAATATATCGATATATAGCAACATGTATTAAAATCAAACTACATTACCTGTAATCAGTAGAAACTGATAACATAACGACATAATCATCACCATGTCACAGTTACTAGTCAAAAAGCAATGTACAGGGGAGAGAATCCCGGGCGCCCCGTAGAGGTCACTCGGTACAGATATATACTCTTCCATGAAATGTCCCCTTTGTGCTCGTATAACAAATAGTCGCTTCAGGAATTTATCACGAATGTCTTAAATAAATGTCGTCTGCGTGTCATTGATACAGTATAACCCTCTTTGCCTGGGTATCGTAAACGTTATTGTCACATTAAAATTATCACGTGAAATTATCACAATTAGCAATCTATCGCTGTTAATCAATGTCTTTTGATTAATGCTGGACACAATTGGAATCGGACAAAATGCAACAATAAAGTATTACAGAGTACGATTCACTCTGTAAAGTTGTGTTTCAGAATCAACTAACGACAATATACAACTAATTTATTAATTTTATATTATGATATATTTATTGAAATTTCAATCTAGCATGACAGGTTGTATTGAGTTATTTATTTTTCACCATTCCATAAAATTATCACGGTTGTACGTGCTCGTTGTAAATATTTCATGCCGCTGTAATTGAATTTTAGGGTTAGACAATTGGTCCAGCATCAAACCCATGCCCCTCAAGGTTTCACCTGTGTGTAATTAACGGCATTATCTTTTCATTTTTAGAGAACTTGAGTTTAAATCGGGCACAGGGAACTTTTTGAGCTGAGGATCATCTTGAAGAAAGTAATAGAAAAATAAAAAATCAGGGAATTCACATGGAAAATGTGCAGGCATTCGATACTCGTTTTCGCCAGTGGATATTTCGAGATGGAATTTCGGTCCATTCATTTTATCTGGTTATTTTTGGTGAATGTAGTCGATTAAATAAATCAGGCTGCAGTACAAGTTGGTGCCAGCGGTACGGTAGATAGAAGCGCGGTCTTTCATGTGATAGGCTGCAAGTTCGAATCCGTACAAAGCTGGGATTTCTTTCGCACCTTCCATGACAGGAAATGAGCGGGATTTTCGTGCTCGTATATTGAGAAAGATTTGTCGAGAATTTGGTTATTGCAAAAATTTCTTATAGTTCTGAGGAGGCAATAGTCGAAGTGTGGCTGACATTTACTATGATAGCGATAAAACCTCTCTTTCCTTTCTTCAAACACTATCGAGAGAAGTGACCATAATTTGACATTTGACATAAAATAAACCACATATATTATAGATGTGTTCATATCAGCCAAGTTGTTAAATACGGTTTACATCACTCACCGAGTATTGGTAAGTGATCGTGTGTCATCGTGATCGTGTGGCATCGTGATCGTGTGACATTTTGATCGTGTGACAATGAGATCGTGTGACATTGAGATCGTGTGACATTGAGATTGTGTGTCATCGTGATTGTGTGACATCGGGATTGTGTGACATCGTGATTGTGTGACATCGAGATTGTGTGACATCGTGATCGTGTGTCATCGTGATCGTGTGATATCGTGATTGTGTGACATCGAGATTGTGTGACATCGTGATCGTGTGTCATCGTGATCGTGTGTCATCGTGATCGTATGTCATCGTGATTGTGTGACATCGAGATTGTGTGACATAGAGATTGTGTGACATCGTGATTGTGTGACATCGTGATCGTGTGTCATCGTGATCGTGTGACATCGTGTGACATTGTGATTGTGTGACATCGAGATCGTGTGACATCGTGATCGTGTGACATCGTGATCGTGTGACATTTTGATCGTTTGACAATGAGATCGTGTGACATCGTGATTGTGTGACATCGAGATCGTGTGACATCGTGATCGTGTTAGTTCCTCCTTATTTGAATCTCATTTTTACGACTTGATATGAATCTCGATGACGATAACGTTCAGGTGGCTCGATTGTGGCTGGTTTGTTGGATCTAGGATCTTAAATCTCATATGGCTATGGGGTTCTGGTTGTCCTTGTCAAGGACCCCTTGAGTTGTGGTTATGCAAGGGCTTGTCCAGCTGATGTTGCCGTGTTGAGAATGGTCTTGAAATGGTCTCTGAACGGTCTGTGTAGTTACCTCTGCACGATATTGCCATCTCATCGCAAATATCATGAACTATCATAGACTTACGTAGTGAATGACACACCAAACTGCTCACATACCTACCATCTCACCTTTCTACCAACCTGCATACCTACTGCAGACTTTCCTGCCAACATACCTATACCGATAGGTACCTACCATCCTAACCTCCGTCCAACATCCCTTTACCCAATCTACCCTCCTCCCAACCTACAAACCTACCAACATACCTGTACTCAACCTACCATCCGTCCACCTTATACCTTCATGCCAACATTCCTACAACCATAGGTATCTAGTTTCCGTCCAATATCCCTTTACCAAATCTACCATCCTACCAACCTACAGACCTACCTATATGTAAAATACCTATATCCAACATACTTTCCTACCAACCTACCTGCCCTATTTCTACTAAAACTGTAACCCTTAATGTTAATTTACTGGATATGCCATATCTACACATTCACTCCATTTAAGAATCATTTTATAATAGATCAAATAGTTGTCAAACTGCATTGCTCTCCAAACTTTTTCTTCTAATGAAGAAACAACATATCACTGCAATTCATGAAATGATATACTGCTATGTATGACCCACAAGTTTTGGCTATTTTCCACAGTCCATCCAGAACTTATTTGAGCTATACCGAAATTCCTGAATCAGGGCCCGAATCTCTACCAACGCTGTTGTTTGGCTAGCATATCTCGTACCATATACCGCTGGCTACCTATAGCCTGACCATTCATATTAAATAAGGAAACATTGAGGCATGTTAAGAAATCATCATTTCACCAACTGATGTAAACCATGTTTGACAGCTTGACCTATATGTACACTTTAACTATCGTCGGACGCAAAAATATATATTGACACATAAACCGATATACTAACAAACATAGGGTTGCTTTTTAGTCATGCAACTAGCGAAACGAATTGGGTGGAAATGCTACAGAGTGAGAAGTGAGACATAATAGGCTGTCACTGCCATTTGTTTGGTCATGACAGTGATATGGCTCTCATCTTATTTGTTCATCGGCCGATCACCAACGCACGGTGCCAAATTCGTTAACATTCACGTCACGTGTAAATGTGCGAAAATCTCGGCAGAATTATTTCGCCTTTGTGTGTGAATAGTTTCTCAGGTTGTATGAATTGTAGAATGTTCCGTTGGTCATTGCGTTAACCTAACTTGAGTGGAGGGTGGCCGTACTACTTCACTGGTCATAGGAGAGAAGTTAAGACGTAGATGGATACCTTAACGTTACTTTAATATTTCGAACATCGCCACTTACCTGTTTGGTTTGTTCAGTCATCAATAAAGACCGATATTCTTGTCTATCGCTTGCATCAATTGTATTTTAAAAGGTGTCATATACCGAAATGCACAGGTGTACGCCTGCCCTCGTAGGTCAGGTTGAGGACCACATAGGTCAATTTGTGGGTTACTCAAGTTCATAAACCACCGAGGGCAATATTTTGTTCTATTTTGTTTCATCAATTTAGTGATTTTAAAATCTGCCAATAGATCCGTTCCTTTTGATACTTTGCGTATAAAGCATGGATTGCACTAATCAAATGTCCATAATTTCACGCGGTCCTTACTCAAATTTGTCGAAAACATCCCGCAAATCTAGCACATTAAAATCGGCAGACTGCTGCGCATCTTTTAATGAGTTAAGTACATTATTTACATGTTCCGTACTTTCTTTAGAAGAACAAAATACCGTACCCGTAGAAATTTTCGAATCTATGAGATATAGTCCTTCCGATTGCGTGCTTGTGTTTTGTGTAATCGTGTTTATATGTTTATATACACCTTATTGCTGTGTGTTTCTAGCTATTCCAATACTGCGGTTTTCAAATTCTGTAAATAATTACTCAGTTCTGCAGGATCAGCAAACTGTTTCGCAGACAAAGACCAGCTGCCGTCTAAATACGTAAATGTTTACTATAAAATTTGTACATTTAAGTAAGTATCTATTGTTTAAACTATTTTTCGTGAGCTTCAACCATCTACTTAAATTTTGTCCAAAGGTGTTCTTTGCAACAGCTCCAAACTTAATTCGAAATAATTGTTTCTTATTCCCTCATTTTAATAAAGTTGTATAAATAATTAAAATACTTAAAATGTTCATTCACCGAGCCTTTCACATTATCATTATCATCATCACTGTCATATTTAGTACAGAATTATTCATGCGTTCGCTGTCTCACTGTGTCGTCGGTTTTATTGTCCTTTTTCCGTAACCATTGTACACCAGCTTTTAGCGGAGTCGTTATTTTCATTGAGTGCCATTTCCCTCCCACTTTTTTTACGCCTTACGGTTACGTTACATGTTTCACTGTTGTTCGGCCGTCTGTATTGTTTTTTACTGTTGTTGTATTGAATTCGGTATACTAGTAATTTGCTTGATGCTTACGTTATTCTGTTATTATCACACTGCTACTCCTGTACCATATGCAGTTATTAACAACTGTCCAGTTACCAGAATTAAATTATTACACGGAATGTGGTGTTGTTTCCTTCTTAACTTATCGATTATTTGTGCCCGCTAACATAATTTCACGCGCTCATTTCGCATTCATGCTGTGCATTCGATGCCCGTTGTATTATTGTCACCAATCGCGAAGAATTCCATCACCCATTACCTGTCAGTCGTCACCTGTCACAAACAATTGCCCTAACGCATAACCGGGCATATTCAATCACTTATCAAAAACAGTTGCTGCAACATATCACAATTCCAGTCACTTATCACAATCACCATCACTCATAATTATCACAATCATTACCCGTTATAATCCCAGTCATCCACTATAGTCACCCATCATAAACAATCACTATCACCCACCACAATCACTATCACTCACTACAAACAATCACTCACTGTCACTCACTACAAATAATCAGTGTCACCCACCGCAAACAATCGCTGTCTCCCACCACAAACAATCGCTGTCACCCACCACAAACAATCGCTGTCACTCAGAACAATCACTGTCATCCACCACAAACAATTGCTGTCACCCACCACAAACAGTCGCTGTCTCCCACCACAAACAGTCGCTGTCACCCACCACAAATAGTCGCTGTCACCCACCACAAA